>JAJODA010000055.1:0-58163 GCA_021730345.1 Fusarium cicatricum | reverse complement strand
CTGCTGTTGCTGCTGTTGTTGCAACATCATCTGACGTTGCATCATCTGCATCATCTGCTGTTGCTGCTGAGGTGACATCTGGCCGTTCATGTTGCCATTATTAGCGCCATTCTGCATCGCGGCCATTTGCTGCTGTTGGGCGACAAGTCGTTGTTGTGCCGCCATTTGGGCGATGAGTTGCGGGTTCGACTGGTTCATAGGCTGGTTGTTCATCATCATGCCTTGTCCCATCTGTGAATTCTGAGCCATCATGTTAGGAGGCGGGCTCGCTTGACTCATGCGAGGAGTCGCCACCATGGCAGGCCTGCTGTTGATGGGCGTGCCGTGAGGAATGTTGGGCGTAGAATGAGGCATCCGTGGTGTCCCTGAAGGATGGCTCTGCTGGCTGCCTCTAGATGACATGTTATGTGCCATGGGCACTGACATTGGCGGGTTTTGGACAACGGACGAGGGCCGTGGAGGGCTTGCTGCCATCCCCGAGTTGGTCTGTTGCATTGGAACGCTCCCAACCATAGGCGATGACATGTTGTGAGGAGTGCCCTGTCGAACCGGAGATGAGGCAGGCGGTTGCGAGATCTGAGCCTGAAAGCGAGGCTGTGCCTGGTTGACCATGTTGTTAGCCACGGCATTCTGCGGGGTCGCCGAAGCTGCATTAGCGATTCCATTAGGCATGGCATTTTGAGGATGGGCATGCTGTGGCTGGGCCATAGTCGGTCTCTGGTTGTTCTGGTTGCTGGGCGTAGAGGCTGCCGCACGAGCTTGTGCTTGTCTAGTAGCCTCAGCTTGTCGCAACTGGGCCTCTCTAGTAGCAGCTTCTCGCCGAGTACGCTCTTGTTCCGTAGCCTGCCTTTGTGCCAACAGGACTGCTTCTTGTTGCTGCTGCTGTCTCTGTTGTTGCAGCCTCTTATCGTTCTCTTGCTGCTTGATTTTCTCCTGTTCCTTCTTCTCGGCATGTTCCCGCTTAATGTCAGCAATAACCTTAAAGCGCTCGAATCTTGGCTCAAATGTAGCGGCACCGCCCGAAGCATCTCCATCTGCTGCACCACCATTCTGAGCACCGGCAGCGCTCGATGACAAACGTTCGTCCATAACCAGCATAAAGCGCTCCAGTTCTGCAGCGGCGGCTTCGTCTGCAGCCATTTCGGCGACGGTCCTCTTGCGGGTCTTGGGCTGTGGTGGTGGCTCGGCGTGCTTGGGATGGGCCATCGCCTCGAGTAGAACAATGGTTTCTTCCGAGCTCCTTGTTGGCTCCAGCATCAGGGGCGCAGTTGTCGCCAGCAGAATCTCGCCCTCCGCAGCATGAATATTGCTTCCGTCAAGTTCTGTCTTTTCCCGCTTCTGACGTTTCGCAGGTGGTGGCATGCTGGCGGCTGTCGGTGTCGGTGGGACGAGGGACATGGGCGTTGAGGGTGGTGCACCAGAAATACCGTCGTTGGCGCCCCTCGGAGTAGACGTCTTGATCAACAGATCCATCTGAAGACTCTCTGGTGTTGGATGCAACACGACTGTAAAGATCTTGGGTTTTGTTGACTTGGGCTTCTGGTCATCGGCGGGAGCAGGAGTGCTGTTCTTATCCTTTTCTGCGGCAGCTTGATCCTTTGAGTTATCCGTTCCTTTGATGCCACTATCCGGGCTGGTCGAGTTGTCTTTGGGAAAGGGAACATAGGGCGACGGGGTAAGACATTGATTGTAGTTATGAATGGATGAAGGGACAACTGTGCCCTTTGTTGACGTGGGTTTGGCAACATCCTTTGCTTGGGCAGCCGATTTATGATCGTGAACTTGAACGATGAGGCAGCCATCGTAGAATGGTACACCCCCGTCGGTAAAGAATTGAAGAAGGTCGTGAGGAACCGTGCGACTCCTGACGTGGTCGAGGAAGAGCTTCATGGGCGACTTATATTGAAACATGCCATCCTGGTTGTCAAATCGGAAATGTGTGGTGTGCATGTGGACTATGAGCGAGGGTGGTCGGCCGGCATATTTCTTCAGGATGTGGGCGTCGGTAACCACTAAGAGGATGTTAGAGGGCGCATGATGCCAGGCAAGGCCGGGTCAGTAGCGTACCATACGGTCGAGGTTCCTCATGACCTGCTGCATCAGAGTTCATGTATGTTGAGCGAAGGCCAGCGCTGTTCCTCGAGTGCCTCCCATGGAGTTGCGATGCAGTTTCCCGACGAGCTCGGTTGATGGGTCGCACGGTCGACGCGGTTATGGCTCGCTCACTTGCAGAGTGCGGCGGCTGCTTTGCGCTCGGAGGGGGCTTATTTGCGGACATTGAAGGAGAGGGTGAGGATTTCGAGGAGGATGTGACGCCATTGGTTTGGATCCCAGGCGGAATGGGACGTTTAACTTTGTTGGCGACATTCTGATGGGCAATAGGTCCAACTGGCGCCATCGTGTCGAAGTCGCGCTGCGCCGCGGGGGCCGCAGATATGACAGTGTTTCTCGGCCGCTTGTATCGGCTCGACGTCAGTCAATCTCCTCTTTTACGGTATTAACATTGATATTGGGTTCGAAACGGCGCGATGATGGATCTGTGGTCGGCTTGGCTTCTTTCAAGGTTCGTCGCACGTCACCTGGAGTTATGCGGAGACGGCCGAGGGGTCGGGGATAAGGGCGCAAGTCGTCCAGGGCAGCGCAGCTTATAATCGGTAGAAATCATCCATGAGAATATGAAAAGGATTCGATGCGCCCGTCTGTGGGTTTGTGTAGGTTCGTAGTGTTGCCCTCAAAGTCAGTTGTTCTTCTGGTGAGGTTGCATGCCCAGTCGCCGCATCACGGGTGAGGTGCCCTGGCCTGAGAGCGGCTGACGGATAAAGCTTGGGTCACGTGAGGCATCAGAACCACAGCAACAGCTGAGGAGAGTTCGATAGGGTATTAAAAGGTGAGACACGCAATGATTTCAAGCAATTAAAGTGAAAAGCCGACATGTCCCATGTTTCCAACTACATACTGCTCATATACTAAATCTCAAAAGCTCATGGTATCTTCTGCCAGATTCGTATGACCCGTAGACCTTATTCGTGGCCCTGAACTCGGCGCGCCCAATCATCATTTAGCCTCATACTATCAACAACCACAACTCCTCGTCCTCGCCCAACTCTTTCAGGTCGCTGCCACCACTCTCGAGTCTTATTAGCTCTCTCAGCTTCAGACTCACTATCTGCCAGACCTCCAGAGCCACCATCTGCCCCAACGACAAGGATGACGTCATGGCGAAGCCAGGTCTGGAGCGTCGTGATGATGCTCCCGTCCTCGCCAGAGAGCGACTTCTGCAGGTAGACAACTTCTGGTTGAAGGTGGCGAAGGATGTGGACATGGCCGTTAGGCGTGGTGAAAGGGAGAACCATGGTCTCCTTCTCAACCAGGGACAAGGCCTGGGAATACACCGAGTTGAACGCCGGTCCGGCAGCAGAGCTATGCAATGTCAGTCAACAACTCACATATACGGTAACTCAGGAACACTTACAGAGGGTTCTTTGATTCCTCGCCAGGAGTTTGAACTTGATCGTGTCCAATGTTAGAAAATGAAGAGCTCAGCGAAGTTGGCGGAAGGTTACTCGTAGCAGCATCTGCTGTTGTGTCCTTCAAACCTGGCGCGTAGATCAAGACAAAGAGCTTGACCTGGTTGAAGTCGTTGTGCCGGGAAATATGCGACAGGATGGACTGGACGAGTATTAGCAAGGAAAGGTTGCGAATGAAGCTCTCGGATTCTTCAACTTACAGCGTGCTCATGGAATGCGTCCTCCTCATCGGGAGTAGCTTGACTATCGGCAGACACGACGATGGCAACAGTCTTGCGTCGCTTGCTGCCGCCGATCAAAGGCGAGGGTGCGGTCGCAGGGCCTCGTTCTTTCTTAGCATCTGCTTCCTCCGACCAGGGGTTGCTTTCGCCGTATGGGCTCTTGTCCTCCTCGCGAATCGATGCCAAAGCTTTGCCCATAGCTGCGCTTGCAGCTGCGACGCCCGCCGCCACTGTCTTACCTGTCGAGTCGAACAACTGCTGCGGGCTCGGTGTCCGGCGTAGCGCACCAGACATACGCGAGCCCCAGCCTCCAGTATCGGCCGCTTCGTCGTCCAGCGGCGCTATTCCATAGGTTTGTTCTTCGGGTCGTGGTGGCTTCTCCGGTCCTCTGTCATCCCTGGTACCAAGGTTTCGCGAGCCGTATGCCTGGCTGTCGCCGCCATAAGCCTGATTGTCGTAGTCCAAACCTGAGTCTTCTTCATCCTCGTCCTTTCGCTGGCTCCATACCCAAGCTGCCACCCCCACGGTCGCGACCGTGAGTGTAACCGCAAGGGGTACCCAGTGACTCCAAACTCCCCGTCGCGACCGCGACGATCCGTGATCGGGCGACATTTACGCGGCGCGCTGTCGCATCGCTAGGCGGAGGGGTAAGCGCCGGCGGCAGCAGCAGCAGCAGCACGGGTGAGGGTCCGTTCGATGTTGTTGAGCGTTCAAACACTATTGATTCCCTGCAATTGCGGTGAATTGATGGCGTTGCTCTTGGTGAAAGTGAAATCTCGCAATTGGATGCGAATAGTCGATGGGCGCGGTGGCTGGTATCACCGACATCAACAAGGGGTGGAGCTGAGGCTATCTGCTATCATCCCCCAGCAACCCGGGTCAGCACCCCGAGGTCCGATAAGCACTCAGGGGGCTAATTGCGGGGGACTATTGAATATCCGCGCCGAGGCGAGCCATGCGATTTCGCACGTGAATGGTCCGGGCACAACTCTGTGGCTGGTGCAGCTGCTTCAGCCACAAGTGGGACATCCCACCAGCCCACGTACTTTTTTGGGGTCTTGGCGATGATTCGAATGACTCTTCAGTGCATCTCAATGAAAACGACTCAACGACGATCTATAGCCTAGCACGAGCGGGCTGAATCGATTGATAGATCACCGGCGCTTTTCCTCGCAAGTTTTAGAGGCTTCTTTCTCTCTGTAGAACTGCTCAGCACCAACCCAACAGCGTATCTTTCGGCATCATGCCCCACGCAATCTCGATGCCCTCAACTGGGCTTCAAGCCCTTATTCTTTGTGGTCCAGGCTCATCATTCCCAACATTCACTTCCAATCCCGATGAGAGTCCCAAGGCTCTTCTTCCTATTGCCAACAGGCCTATGGTTTGGTACCCCATCGATTTCTGCTATCGAATGGGCATTACGAGTAAGTGTATTCTCAGTTGGGTTTGGAGAGCTACTGTCCGTGTAGCCAGATCTTAGACAGCTAAAGGCGCTGTATCTCAACCAGCTCTTGTAACAACATATACTGACAGCTCACAGGCATCACTCTGATCTGTCCGCCAACAGCTTCCGCTGCCATCACAACTGCTCTGAACACCAATCCCTACCTAACGGCCTTGCCTCTCCCGCGGCCAGACATCCTCTCCCCAGCAGACCTTGATCAGAACACAGGCACAGCTGATATCCTGCGACTACCGGAGATCAAAGAACTTATTGAAGGCGACTTTGTTGTTCTTCCATGTGATCTTGTTTGTGAGCTTGGGGGCGAGAAGCTCCTTCAGTCCTGGATGGTCAAGTCGGCCAGCCTGACGGACCTTCTCGGAACTGCGAGACTCTCCAACGGGCATCGCTCTCTTCACAGTGGAGGGCTGGGTGTCTGGTATGACACAAAATCTACCGCACCCGTCAAACGCGAGAACACCGACTTTATCGCAACTGCCCCCCTGCCCACCTCTCCGGTTACGCCTCCCAAGGGCTCACTCTTCTCCAACTTGTCCCAGCTTGTCTACTCTATGCCGACCGACTCTTTGAACGATCTCACTGAGGAAAAGAAAGGCCTTCCCTTCCGCCACGGTTTGTTGCGAGCGCACTCCCGCCTTCGGATGTTTACCACTCACCGGGACGCACACATTTACATCTTCCCCCGATGGATCTTGGATTTTATCAAGGAGAATGAGCGGTTGGAGAGCATTGGTGAAGACGTTATTGGATGGTGGGCCAAGGCAGGCTGGCAGTCGGGTTTAGCCGAAAAGCTTCAGATGGAGTCGGTTTGCGGCCACGGTCGGGTTGAGGAGAAGCCTGAGAGCCTGCAGGAGGAAACGACCTCTCCTCGGGATCACAGTCCGGATAGCAAATCCACGGAACAGCTCATCTCGAATGCCACTGCTGACTTGACAGTGCCAGGGATCTCGGTGGAGGGGGAGGCATCGCGCAGCAAGAAGACTCAATTCGAGGTCCCGCCGATCGTTGCTTATATCAACCCTACAGGAGACTCCGCACCGCTCATTCGTCGCGTCGATACGGCACCGCTACTGCTCGCCGTTTCGCTTCAGCTTGCCAAGTTGCCATCACTCGAGGAGACTGGGGGAGAGTCGCCCTCGCCCTATGCCCATGCGAGGAAAATCGCCTATCCCGAAGGTGTCAAGCCTCGTACCACCATCACCAAGCAAGACAGTCTCATTGCCGAGAATGTTACGGTAGAGGAAAAGACGTCAATCAAGGAGAGTGTGGTAGGAGCCGGTTCGCAGATCAACGAGGGTGCCAAGCTATTGCAGTGCCTCTTGATGGAGGGTGTAGTCGTCGGCAAGGCTTGTAAGCTGACGCGTTGCATCCTCGGCAAGAGATGCGTGATTGGAGACGGAACCGTCCTAACGGACTGCGAGGTCCAAGAGAACCTCCTTGTTGAAGCTCGAAGTAAGTTTCGCTGCTTTCTGCCCACCCAAGAAATTGTGCGCTAACCATCAACCCTGTACAGCTGAGGACAAGGACAACAAACTTATGAGCTCTGAAGGTTTGGAGGCTACGGAAGCTGAGATGGAGGAGGTGATTCATGACATGGAAGCTGAAGCTGAGGAGGCGGTGATGGATTAGCCACAACATAGCTAGAAAGCCAATAGAAAAAGGAGCATCAGATATCAACCCCTGCGGTCAGAACAGTCGAGTCTATAGAGTCAGGATATATCGAGTCATATTCTTAACGGACACCTCACCTCGTTCTTGCCGTTACATGGACTGTGACAGCTCAACGTCGGTACGCAAACGTAGACCAGCACAACTCGTCGCCGATCGATCGCATGGATCTGGCTTAGGCGATTCGCTGAGAACTTGTGTCTTTACTGTTCGGTTTTAATATCCCAGAGCTCCGAATACAATCTGGCTATTGACTGGTTACACGCCCTGTGTAGAGGATTAGACGTCATACACCCTCAACCTCAACCCTGCCAACCCCATGCTCTTGCATGCTAACCGAACGTAGATACTCAGTGATCCGACGACATGAACGCCTTTAGTGCTTTCGTGTTTATCTATTCTTAGGTTTCCCGGGTTCGAATGGTGACATGACTGTTGTTAGGAGGGGAGTCGTTCACGCAGGGGACCCGTCTGATGACTCGAAGACGTTCTCATCATGTCCCACTTTGAAGTCGATTTTTCCGAGCTTGTAGCTGTCTGTAACTGGCTTACATGAGACCATAAATCTTGAAGATGAAATACACAAGTGTCCTGATCCCGCAACCTGGCCTCTTAGATCGCGGGCACAGAGAATCATACAGATCGTATATCAGAAACAGATCGCCAACCCAAGAAACGAGCTTTCAGCTTTGTCTATAGTAAGCAGCAACCATAGCTTCCTCTTTTCAGGATAGATACATGGATATTCAGGTTGCTACAACGCGGCGGAGCTTGCTGCCCGGAAATCTATCTCTCTTCTGATTCTCTTTCAATCACCCTTACTGTATAATAGAAACTCAGGTTCCGCTTCTCTCGAGAGTTCTTCGTTAGTATTGTGTGTAATGTAGTCTTTGGTTTGTCTATCCAGAAAATGTTAATGGCGTAAGTTTCAAGTTGCTGCGTAACACACGCGGTAACGCCAATCTTTACTTGTTACTAGCGCACTATTTTATATTCCACTGGCTGTATCGTATATGATCAGGATCCAGACTTTTATACTTAAACAGCTGTACTTTGTATCATGGCTGGTGTGATTCCAATGACCTTTGAGTCCACGCGGCCCCCCTCGTCCAGGAGTATCAAGCTCCGCGTTACGGGGCAGTCAGGGTCATGGCTGTTATTGGTTACAAACCACTGGTGACTATATCTACGATATATAAGAGTGAACTGCTAGATTATTCAAGCATCGGGCCCAGGATGAAGGAGGTTGAGTGAAAATCACAGTCATGCATGTAGTAGTTGTCGGTTAACCTGGCTGGACGGGAAGCGGGAATAGTGGCATATCACCAATGTTGTTAGTGCATGGTTCCGCTCACTTTTCAAATCATGCTCATTTTTGTGAGTGCAGACCATTTATCAACCCGTATAGTGTTATTAGCGTTCGCATAGAATTGTTGCCCAAAGATTATCAACTTGTTTGCTCAGATGGTAAGCTCGCTTGGACCTACTGACACCTACCTTACAACCTCGAATAATATTTTGATAACGGCGGTCTTTCAGGGATGAGCCATTCTTCCGCGTCACAGCGATTGTATCTTTCAATCCATAACCCGCTCTTTCTTGTCGAGATAACAAATCTTGGTATGGACTTTTGCCGCTAGGTGTGAGATCAGTAATGCTTTTTGGATTCTTCGTAGGATTTGCACACCCTTCATAGCAACCTAAACCTTAAATCAGGTGAGGCACAATACCTGAGGGGTTTCCAAATCAGAAAGATGACATGATCACAAGTAATGCATCCAGCAGCTATGATTACCAATGATTGCTAGACTAAACTGTCGTCGCTCAATAGCGCCCATCTCCCTGCCTTACCCTAGAGCCGACAACAAGCCAGGCGGCGAGCGCCATCGCACTATGAGACAGATGAGATGTCACGATTGGCCATTGGGACTGGGGTAATGTCATTCCAATAGCCTGGAAATATCGCAAGCGAGGCCCATTCAAATGCCGACAGGATTCGGAGCGTCGATGGCTGGGAACCAGGTTGCCGCTCCGGGGCCTAAACTCGGAGGAGCCGTTAGCAAGTCAAGGATTACAGCTTGGCCCTGAGCCAGGGCCGTTAAGACACCGCCACCAGTCTAACGGCCGATGGCCAGCCACTTGGAGTATCAAGGCCGAGTCTACTGGGCAAAGGCCATAGGAAAACCCAAAAACTCCGGAAGAGGAGAAGAAGCCTTATTGTCACACCAAAAAAGCACGGCCTGGATCATGTACAGAAAGGATTCGGGTCCGACAGTACTTGTGTCACGGGTCAAGATCCCACAGAACGGATGTGGCAGAAGGCGTAGACATCCTGTGTTCCCACTTCTTGCAGGAAATATTAGCTGCAGATGACGCACACTTATGATACCTGGGTGTCCCATGTTGGTCATCTCCCGTCAAGTCTCGGGAGATTCACATCGATGCATCCCCCCCGGCTGCAGTGTAACTCCGATCTTTGGGGAGCACCAAGACTGCCAGATGAGATGAGATAGGCGTCATTATCTCCGCAGAGGAACGCACCGGAGATGGCGAGATGCCTAAACGGAAGAGGTGCTGCACCGGCGAGCCTTGATCCTAACCGGTATTGGAGACGATGGACCAGCCGAGGGCGATGAAGGGTCTGCTGTACGTAAAGCATTGCGTAAAGTAGCAATTGAGAACCAAGGAAACGCTGTCGGCGTACGGGAGCTAACACGTCGACCAGCCCCAGAGGGTCCATGGGCCATCACAAAGGGTCACATTCGGGCCTGGAAGCCAAGCTTTTCAGGTGGAGAAACCAGTTGCCGGCGGCATCTCAAGGGATGGGAGACCCGGAGTTCCAGGAGAGACAACAACGTCCCGTCATATCTCAAAATCGCAAATATGCTGGCGCTGCAAGTCCACAGCGATGGCTGCACTGGCATGTCGCAGCTCGTGCTGCGTTAGGGTACCTGATCGAGGTCATAGCGGGAACCACTGCTAGAGAGAGGGTCGATCTCCAAGACGGCCGCTAGGCCATCGGGATGTATCTACTTACGGTTCGAGGTACAGTAGCCTGCTAGATAGTATGTAATAGATGCGTAGCATGTCCAGTAATGCTGGAAACAAGAATGAGGGAGGAGGAGAACATTCATCCTATATCCCCACAGAGGGAGACAGAAACCCATTGATGATAGCCTCAATAAGCTCTTGATTAGTTCAGCTGCCAAAGAGAGATAGCAAGGGATGAAGATAATTGCAATAGTCAGAGAGGATACTGATAGAGAGTCAAAGGAGATTAAGACACCATCATCGAGTAGTGAGTGGTGAGTGTGTCTTGGAGAAGGGGCGAGTCGACAATGTCGTGCCTGGGCCCGCTGAACGACTCGTGCTGAACGACTCGTGCGTGCAAAGAGGTCGTCAGAGCCATGTCGGCGGACGGAAGATACACTCGCGATGCCCAACTGCCACCGGCATCAAGGAACCCCCTGTCCATCAGACTGCACTAGCGCCGACATGGGAGGCTGGCAAAAGCAACAACTGCCGCCAGGGCGTGGATGGCGCAAGTAGGCGGCTACTTTGGTCTGATTAGGCCTTGTTCTCTAGCAGCGATAGCAGGATGTGACTGATCATCTGCGAGGACCTGTCGAGTCTTGGAAATCCAACACAAAGTCTCGACAGGAACGACAGGTCTGGAGATGGAGGGAGAGCGGCGGATAAGAGGATGCGGGGTGAGACCCCATAGAGAGCTGGCAGATCCATGATGGCATGTGTGGTAAGAAGCAGAAGCAGAAGCAAGTTGATAGCAGATGATCTTCGTGAAGAGGTTTGTAGAACCAATATGGGGGCCATTTGGCCTCTGTCACACGAGACAACTGACTGGGTATTATACAGATCACATACACTATGCCGCTGGCATGCTGGCTCATCAATGCTCGTCGGACCAGAGACGGTCATCGGCCGGGGAGCCAGCCATATCATCCGGACCGACAATGATAACGGGTCTTCTCCACGGGGATGGCATGGAAGGCGGGTAATCACCTTTTGACGAGCATACAGAGAACAATCTCAACCAATCGCAAGCCCGCGAGAGAGCGGGATTAGGGAAGAGCCTGCCAGGAACTGAGGTTCGTGCCTTAGCCAGAGCCTAGGAGATTTAGGGGCACGCGAGCCCGAGCGGGAAGTGGATAACTATCGATGGATCCATGACGGGCAATGAGACCTGCCAGCAGCATCCTACCTAGTGAAGAGGCTGTCAGGCTGTCAAGCAAGCTCTCCAGCTGGCTTTTTGAGGCGTCGGAGAACTTACGATATGACGGGATGCCGCAGCTGGTGGGTGCATATGCTGTTGAATCAAAAAAACGCCCATCATGCAGCCGTTCTTTGTTCGACAAGACGTTGCGAGATGAATTGCAGAAAAAAATGGAGACAGAAAAGATGCGATGTGGATAAAAAGAGGCTGATCTCGAATGCAGAGACGGTTCTTTTCGTGGGACCCGGAAGAATCAAGGTGCAGGGCCGAGAGACAAAAGTCGGTTGGAGGCCTGAGGCAGCACGGTGCAAACCTCCTCCTCCAGCTTTCCTTTCCGTTTGGCAGTTTCTACCTAGTTCTTCCAGACATCTGATCTGTTATGTAACTCGACCAAATGTCTCATTTACTATCAACTTAGCGGCCTGCCAGCCGAACAAGGGCGTGGCCAGGTCAGATAGGTAGTCGGTGGGGACCTCATCATCGAACTCACCCCCCTGTTCGTCCCTTGTTCCCTGCTTGGTTCCTAGATTCCCTCTAGGATCCTTTGATCCGTCCCCGGAAGATCGACCGGGACGGCGTCTCTGCACCAGGGCCCTTGGCTACGGCCTCGACGACGGGGCATGACGGGGCATTTCGGGCCTCTTTCAGGTCCCGCATCCGCTGACGCCGACGACGAAGCTCCATCATCCACGCATATCTGCCTATCACGTCTCGCAACGGCCGAAGGAATTGTCTAATTGCCTGCCGCGTTGCTCCATCGCGAGCCTTGCGTTAGTACTACAGCCGGAGGGACAGGCAACGCACTAACGAGGCGCTCTCACCCGTCCCTTTGTTATTGACTTCAACCTCCCTTGTTCCAGGACGCGTTCGTGTTCGCAGGGAGCGATTAGATGAGCCAAGAGACGAGGTAAGTCGCGATAACCCATCAACCCATCAACCCCTCCAACCTTTGACCCCTCCAAATAGATAGATTTGGAGATATTGACAAAAGATGAGGACATGGGAAATGAGAAAGTCGAGGGCAACTCAAACTATTGCCTCTCTGCCCTCTCCCTCTTTCGCATGCCTCGAGTCTGTTTCCAAAGTCCACAGGCCTTGACAAAGATCACTGAGTCCGTCAAGCGACATATCATTATTTGTTGCTATCTGGCTCTCAACCAGGACGCCCCGACGCCCTGGTAAGGAATCCTAGACTTCCATGCCTGGCTTTACATGCTGCACGAGCTTCGGCCTTGCCTTGCACTGATCTGGCCTTGTCCCCATCATTCAGCAGGTGCTGAATCGGGCAGCTCGATGCGTAAGGGTCGCCGCCATCGCCAATGAGCCCACTCACAATTCACACCACAGCCTTCGGAGTCCAATTGCCAATCTAGCGTTAACTAAGGCAATCCGAGGATATATACGGAGCACACTGTCATGTCATTGCCGTTCACTAAGCGTTAAAGTTAGGCAATAACAAGAACCGTGCGCACGTCCAAGGCAAGCCTGTTACAATAGGTAAGGGCTGTGAAGCTCTAAATCGGGCTGAGCATTTCTCAAACGTCAATAGGCCCCGGCTGTCTATTCTCTATTGTTCTCACACCAGACAGCCGCCCTTCCCCTGCTCGCCCGCGGCCTGTTTCTCAGCTTAGCGCGTAAACTGTTGGTCCAACATCCGCTATGCCGAAAGCTCTACTTCGTACTACGTCCAGGCACGTTGGACAAATACCGACACAACCCATGTCCGCGTGCTTTGCATTGTGCTGTGCTACGTCAGCCGTTGCTGAGCCGCCAGACATGGGTAGCCAACTGCCAGCCTTGCCAGACCTCGTTGGAGTCCTTCATGGAGTGACATCACGGCTTCCCTGTCCACACGGCTTCCCTGTCTGGCAAGAGTCGTTGACCTTCCTGTGCTCTGGTTCAGAGCACGCACAATGTTACGAAACGTCCGTGTCTGAGCAAGGTCCGCCTCTCCTACCCGACTACTTTACTCAGCTGAGTCGGAAGACAGTGTCATGTACGAATACGTACCGTCATAACTGATAATGCGGGATCAGGAACAGCCGCAATTCACCTCTCGCATTGGGTGAGACCTGCACCGTCCAAAACCATTGTCTTTGCTTTTCTCGCATAGGGCCAGATTACTGTGTTTCCCCTTTTACGGGCTTCTCACAGTTCCACATCTTCATCTGTTGAGAGGCAATGGCTCTGCCCAATCCTTGTTGCACCTTGAGAGGGCCAAGGGAGCTTGAATGGAGCGTCAAAGGCTCTGGATGGGGCATGCTTCTCTCCCAAGAGGTTACACATCCAGGCACACTCAGGAACACACTCCCCTTGGCTCCCACCGGCCAGTACGTAGTATAGCCCTGTCTCATCTCGTCGGTCGTTCGGGCGGAGATTTGCTCAGGTCCATTCCAGGCCTTATCCCATTCCTTGGGGAACTGTCCATTACAGCTGGGGGCGAGAGAGCTAGCTGGCCTGAAGCGATCCGGGGTGGCCACCCATCACTCATAGCCATGGCGTCTCTGGGCCTCTCTGGGGATGGAGGGGAGGGCGTGCAAGAGAGACTTGACAGGCCTAGTGGCAGATGTGAGAGATGGAGGGCTGGCGTCAGATCTGGAAAACCGTTCACACCTTGGGGTCTGGTTCATGCACCCATGCAGGGACCGATCTCATCATCTCTCGCTTGGCTGTGTCTCTTTTGGGTCGACCAAAATTTGGCGTGGACCCATCGCTTCCACCCTTCTCCCTCCTTATCCTCGTCTTTGTCGGGGATCCGCAACATGGTCCAGGGCATCAGCAGGGTTAACTGGCAAGGTGTGGCTTCAACAAGGAACCACACCTAGAGCCAGAGAACGCCGTTTGGTACACACGCCCATGGTTGGCCCGTTCACTGGCATTGCCTGACATGACTGTTTGGTGCAGGTAGGTAGTTGCCAAAAGTGTAGACATGTCTTTGTTCTCTACGTTTTTTTTTTTAACAACGTACGTCTGTGCCTGGTCTTGGCTTTGGTCAAGTGCTCTTCTGCTCGCCGCTCGGATCAGATGCCAAGTCTGTCATGGTTTATTACCGGCTTTCATCTCGTTATATAACTAGTCGTGGGCTAGTCCCGCCGAGGGCGTTCGAGGGAACGGCAAAACATTCCCAGATACAATTCTTGATAAATGATACACCATCATCCAAAACACCACAGGCTCTATGCGAGCAATAAATCCACATCATCCACAGTGGAGCGCGCCTCTCCCGCCCTACCTCATCGGAGACTGATCTCGATCGCCCTGTCCATAGACCATTGACCCCAGTCCCCATTCTTGACCCTGGTGTGCTGAACCACACCTCTTGTCTCTCGGACCCTCTCTACCTGTACAGCTATACTCGAGGATCTGCCGGTGGTTGATCTGCAGCTTGGATGTCTCAGGCTCGCAGGTCTCTTACAGAGCAGCCCATTCCATCTCATCTCTATATCTTCAAGGGCGTCCGTCGCCGTGGATGAAAAAGCATTCCCGACAAGACTCACCATCATTGAGGTCTCTAAAGCACAACGGCTCTCTTCTGTCTTTCGACCCAGCTCTCTTCAGTCTTTGGATCGATTCTTGACATTCTTACTTGCCCTTGATACCAAGGAGACTCAGACATATACACATACCCAAACACTCCTCCATATCTTTCTACCCTTCCAACACCACGCTCCTTCTCGTATACCAAAATGCAGTTCGAGTCGGATTTTCGGTTCGACATGGACGACAGCTTCAGCCTGTGCAGTCAGCCCATGTCCTGCCCTTCAACAACAACTAGCTTTTCATCAGCTTCGTCCGCATACGACCCTTTCACGCCAACCTCCCGACGATCGACTCCTCATGAGTTCCAGACTATGGACTTCGAGGGCTCTTACAGCGCTGGCCCACACCAGACCGAGTTGACCCCTCCATCCTCCACGATGGGCAAGTTTCTCTTTGGCCCTGTCAAGCCTGAGCCTGAGCACATGCCTTTCTCTGATGCTCTACCCAATACTCCCATGAAGCGAGAGCATATGGGCTTCGACTACGAGCACATGCTAGAGATGAACATGGCCCATCATGGCTCCATGGGCTCACTCACACCTTCAAACTCGTTTGGCATGTACGGATACTCGCCGGACGCCTCTATGGGTGCAACCTCTTTCATGATGACACCGACTCAGAGCCTCTCAGGCTCTGAGGCCGCCGATACTGCCTCCTCTTGGTCTTGTGCCAACGACAGCCCGATCTCTTTCTTCCCAAATAAGCAGCTTCCCAATGAATTTGAGGGGTTTGATCTTGACCGACACTCTCAGTCTCCTCTGGGCGCTTACTCTCTGCACGACCCCAACTCACCCAACCGGATGCGTGCTCAGCGAAAGATGATGGTGCATGAGATCCAGCGAAAGACAAACGAGCTGCAGCGAGCTCAGATTCGATCATCACGAAAGCGATCCATCAAGCCCGAATCTGCACCAGTCGACGTTGTGCGGAGAGCCATGTGCAAGTGTGACTACCTCGGTTGCCACAAGGCATTCCGACGCAACGAGCATCTCAAGCGTCACAAGCAAACGTGAGTACTTTCAAAATCATGCATGGACATGCATCAAGGCAAGACATGTTGGCTGATAAGAACGCAACGACAGTTTCCACGGTGAAGGCCCCAACCGCTTCTCCTGCGAATTCTGCGGAAAGGACCAGTTCAACCGTCAAGACAACCTCAACAACCACCGCAAGCTGCACGCGCGACCCAACAGCCGCAATCGTGGAGTCGAGTTCATCCCTGCTGCAGTTCCTGTGATCGAGCAAGAGGAGCGCAGCCGAAAGCGACGGGCACCCTCAAAGGCCAAGACGGCCGAGAAGCGGGACTCGGAGTACTGAGCACCAGATCGACTAGTCTTCCCCGGGTACCTTGCTTGAAGGATACTGCAACTGGCCACCTGTGAGACAACAGCGCAGTCGAGAGGAGCGAGTGGAGCACGGGATGAGACATTGCACACCAGCAGCGCCATCCGCTTGGAGACATATGCACAGCACACACACCTATTTACATATCTGTCCACACACATTCATACTTACATTTACGACATATCAAAGCGGAGCTGGGAAAAAGGAAGACATTGCGATATCTGCAGCCCGGCCGTCATCTCGACGCCCGTAAGCAGAACCGCACTGGGGGGACCAAAGCAAGTGTACTCATTGGGAAGACACTGGGAAAGAGAGGTTGGAAGGCGTGCAGGTGTAATGGTTGTACGATTGGGATTGTTGGAGATGGCGGAAAAGAAGTCATCTGTCTGGTCGGTTCATTGCATGATTTTGTTGTTTTCACACAACCAAGTCGGTTACCAATGGTGTTGGGGGCGTTTACATGGGAGTTCACGATCTGGTCTCGAACAGAGGGACTCATGTTTGAGTATTTTTTGGTTTTTGATTACGACTGCCTTCCACATTGTTGATGTTGGAATGGCTCAGGATATTAGGTGGCGGACATAGAGTGAGCAATAGTAAACCTTTGTAATCAACAAGATGAACCACTCAAACTACTGCAGACTTTAGCGAGACGATGCGATATGTCAGAAAGAAACAGACTGGAGGTGGCGCCTGACATTGAATTGCGTGGAGACATGGCGGCGACGGATCAAGCAGGATACATTGGTGGCTACTTTAAGAGCTGGGTGGAGGTATACTTGGGCGAGTGTATGCCGGTGTTAGTGTCGAAGTTGCAGCGTTGGAAACTACCAGTATGCGATCTCAACTGGACTATACCCCAGAGTAGAGGAGGCAAATTATCAGAAATGACGAAAAAGAGGCTCAGCAAGGGTTCTCTTGCTGGACAAGGCCACAAACCGCCAGCAGAATTTGACACAAGACTGAGCCACCAAGTTGCGCCTCTTGCCCTCAGCATTTCAATGACCGGCCGGCAGAGGGCTCGCTTGTGATTAGAGCCCCATGATGTCTCAGATCTCGGGTGAACAGGCCGTCGATCCGCGAGACACATGGTCTCATTTCTTCTGCGAGATGCAGCCTAGTATCCCACTTCACCACTGTACTGGGAGCGCTGGGGGGAGAGAGAGAGCCCGACAGCCTTCGGATATGACAAGTGACCAAACCGACCGACTACTTTGCCTGTGGGGGCTGAGAATAGTATGATGGGGAAAAGGCGACTTTGACAGCAGCATCGAGAATGTTCAGCGCTTGGCTTATCTGTGCCTGTTTGACGGCGAGGGAATGCCGGTGTCGGCTTGTTTTATTTTTCTTACCTCTGTCCGCCCAGCCCTGACGCCAGAGGAATGTTGAGCCCATCTAGTTCTTGGCTGCAGAGAAACGTCTGAGTAAACAGGCCGAAGCTCGTTTGGGAAGAAGCAAGGCCCGAAAGAGGCAAACGAGACTCTTCACTGTTGTCTCTCATGCTGTATTGCGGGCCGTGGTGGAGAGAAGAGCATGCGGGAGGAAAAAACAGGCCCCTCTTGCCCACCGCCCGTTGAGGAAAAGAAAAGGAGCATGAGGGAAAGTAGTAGGTATGCAGCGTATTTCTACATGTAGCTTAATGCATAAATTCAAGGTATGTAAAGGAGCGGTGACTGATGATTGCGCACTTGGATGAGGTTTCTGGCGATAAGGACTTGAGGAGAAACTAGTCTGTCATGGCTTCAGAAACGCCCAGGGGACTACGACATGGCCTTGGGAGGCTGAAGCAGCTGTCTTGATAAAGGGAATGATGAATGTTGCACAGACCATAGGGGTCCTTAGGGGTCCCATGTTGGCTGTGTTTTTTTTTTTTGATTCAACGTCGGGTGTTTGGTGGTTTAGCTACAGCTGAGTGTGTTTGATTGATGAGTGAGGCATGGCTGCGAGGCACGACGAGTTGGCTGACATTGTCTAACACAACCCTGGGAAGCACAGACGGTTCAGGCCTGTATTCACCAAGGGTCTAGACGTCTGACTGACATGTGAGATGGTGTGAGTTGGTATGAATGAGATGACATGGCATGAGACAAGACTGTGTAACAAACAGAAGAAGGCTCTGGAACCTGACACAGCAGGGTCGATTCAGGGGCACATGGACGCACACCCTTTGTCGTCCAGTCTTTGATCCGGACTTTGGCTGTCTATTATTGAACGAGCTGAGTGTTGGTTGACCATTCATTCAATCACGTTGGCCTCTATTCATTCGGCCGCTCCGAGCGAGCAAGCATACAGCTCCCCTCGAATGTCACTGTGAACCCTGCTGGCTCGATAGTGAATGGTCCATTGTCACCAGTGCTCGTGACCGCAACTTTGGCTACATACAGAGCAGCCAACCTGGTGGTGCTGAAGACAGCCCACCTTTGCCATTGGATTTCAAGGCACTGGCCCTGACGCCACAGAGGTCGGCCGCCGAGCCGTGTTAGTGGGTACAGCATCCATTCATTTTTGACAGACCGACAAGGAGGAATGCGCGCCGTTAACATCTCCCCCGGGGAAGCTCGTCGGCCGCGGAGGCTAGCACGTGAGGGTTTTAGCTCGGATGGGAGTAAACACGGGAATGGCTTCAGCTGGATTTGTTCTTCTCGAAATGGGCTTGACATTACGCCGGCACTTGGAACAAGGTTTGGACGGTTCTCCTCGGTTATCGAAACGGTGCGGAAGCCAGGAGAGAAGTTGAACCAACAGCACAGCACGGCCCCGCGGGAGCAGTCTTGTTAGCGTAAATCGGGAATGATTGGATCTTTTCTTGTTTTCGAACGGCGATCTGTTGGTCCCTTGATTGATCGAGGTAACATCCAATGCAGCCGTCATCGCCAAAGATCAAGATCTCCCCCAGCGCCAAATCTCTTTTCGCCTCCGGCCGGCAGGCTAAACCCCAAGTTGCGATTGACATGAATCTTCGCGCTTTGCCATCAGCACCGTCTTTACCCCACTGCGCATTCTTTTCCCCGCGATCTATCATATTTTTGGGAAAATGAGGAGAGAAATAAAAAAGCCACAGCCCAAGTCCCATCAAAAAAAGATGCAATGCGGACCGGCCCTCCGATGGCCTCTTTTTTTTCTGGCAAGCGAAGCCTCCCGGGGGGCGGTATTTAGGCGTCGATCTCTCATGCCAGGCGCTCAAAAGGGGATTTAATGTCATCTCTGCTAATTTCATGTTTATTCCTCGGAGATGCTGGCTCTGTTTCTTTGGTTGCGTCATCGTCGCTGCCACAAACTGACGGTTCTGCTGTGCGACCATCCATTCTGCAGCTGCGTCCTGAACTGTCGGGTCTAGAGGCAATGTACATGCTAGTAGAACCGACTGAAGTAAAGTCTTTCACCGAGTTGGCTATTAGGTGGTACGGCAAAGGTACAGCATTGCGAAGTTGTGCCTGTTTGCTATGGTCTTGTCTCGAGCTGTCTATCAGACACCTGTTGTTGATCACAATGACTTGGCCAATGCTTCTAAACCACAGATAGACTGTAGACTTTGCTAGTATTGGACAGATAAATACAGTGCAGTATAATTTGTTTTCTTTATTTTCTGCACCTGACCTCTGAGGTGGGCGTCCACTAACTAAGTTACTGTATTTCCGCTCCCCTGTACCCCTGGTCCCTGTCGTTCCGCTCCGCATCGTCCCTTGTAAAGTGGAGGCTCACAAAGAGGACTGTGCGCAATTTCCATGTCCACCTTCAACTCCACCTCCAACATCATCAGCCTCCGCTGCAGCCAAATCGGCGCCTGCGTGTAGGTAACCTACTACGTACAGATCGAGTTGTGGAACGGAGCGTGAGAGGTCTCCTTTCATCCCCATTCAGACGGGCACGTACTGCGAGAGCCCCTCTGGTTCTTTTGGCGGTGTCTCTGTTGCTTTGCGGATACGACTCTTGGCCAGTGGTTTTCGGCTCCGGCTTCGGCTCAGGTATACTCTGCATGTGATTTATTTGTGCCGAAATATGCTAATGCCTTTAGGGCACAATGACCTCGCTTCCTTCGTACCAAGAAGCAGTATCCGCGGACTGGCTCCGCTTGGTGGCACCGTACTTGTCGCCCCTCGATTATCCTGCCCTGTGCCGTGTCAACCGTCGGTTTTGGGCTATCTTTGCACCGCTCCTTTGGAGTAACCCTCTACGGCATGGCAAAAGTGCCGGCGTAGGCTCGGCAGATGGTGAGTCAGGGCTATCCCAAGGTTATGGCTCAGCAGCTTTTCTTTGACTGCGGCCAGCCTGTCCAGCAGCCAATGCTCTCCGCTGACGTTTCCAGATCTAGAATGGTGGCTCACAGTTGTCTTTGCTCAGCTTCGCCGGGCAAGTCCTGATACGAGGAACTTGTTTCGAGTCTTTGATTCGCGGCATCTCCTCAAAGGCACATGTTCGTTCGATACCGACAAGAGCCCGAGCACGCGTCTTCGGGAGACTGTTAGTCTCCTTCCTAACTTGGCATGCTTTTTAATCGATGGCCACCAAGACTTGAACCCGGCCGAGTTTCTGCTTGACGCCGGTCGGCAAGTGGCCTTGTTGAGCATGGCCAATTGTCCAATTCTACTACCTAACAAGTTTGTCGACTCCCTGCCCGGACTAGTGTACCTCGACATATCTGGCGTCCCCGGGTCCGTCCGGCCCTTCTTGCAAAGAGACTTGCTACCAGAGTTGCGCATTCTCAAGATCCGCAACAAGGAGGTTGATGATACCATGCTGGACGGCCTAGCAGTTCAGTTTGGGACTCGTCTGTGGAGCTTAGATGTCAGCAGTAACAAGCTAACGGATCACGCCCTCGAGTCCCTGGGCTACCATTGTTTGTGGCCGGCTGACCTACGTTCCGACGCGAACTTTGATGTTGAGGGCAAGCTAGAATTCACTAGCGGTTCATCAACAGACTACGGAAGCTGGATCCGCCTGAACGAGTCTCCCTGGAGCGGTACCTTCGGTCACCCAGATCGTCATCGTGTCGACGCGCCATCCTACGACCGTCACGATACTATACCCCAGGAGGACAGGTATGCCAGGTTAGACGGACGAAGCCCCATCCAGCCAGACTCGGCAGATGGAGTTTGTCGAGGCCTCCAAGGCGAGGACCCTTACTTTCCAACAGCGAGCTTTCAGTCCTCGCTGGGTCTGACCCATCTGAACATATCTGACAACCATATCTCATCACTCGGAGTTAGGAAGTTACTAACTCTGAGCCGCGGGCACCTACAGCAGTTGAGATGTGACTCCATGCCGATAGTGCCAACTTCGCGGGCTGCTTCACAAGCTTGGCCAAGGTCAGCCAAGTTATACGGCTTCTTTTCTGCGTACGCGCTGCGACCAGTGTTCTCGTCGAACCTGCGTGTTGTGAGGCTACATCACTCGCTTGTTACTCAGATACCCACCTTGGAAATCGATGGTCTCTCAACGATGGCTCGCTTGCGTATCGCGGAACTTTCCATCTTATCGCGGTCTGAGAAGACCTTTCCTCAGGCTTTCGTCCCAGACATGAATCCTCGCTTGACGTCACTGACACTTACTCGCATCCCGCGACGGTCTTGTGGTCCGTTGATCAATAAGTTGGTAAACTTTCTCAAACTGCTATCCACTCAGGAGCGGATGATTTTTGATGCATCATCACGTCGGGGTCCCGGCACCTTGTTTGGTCTCAGACACCTGCGTCTCGAGTTTGAGCCAGACCCTTACGAAGAGGGGTTTTCCATGGCGGAAGATCTTGATGCCGAGGAGCTGATGAACTCGGGAGATAAGGGGTTTAGCTTCTTTGACGATGACACACAAAGACCCCATTCTAAAATCGCTTCTACAAAGACTGGCGTGGGTCAGGCCCCAAATTCTAGCATACATTCTCAGTCTGAAGGGGAGCCCGCTCAAGACGACCCCGAGTACGTGGATGCAGACATCATGATGGATGGCCAACCTGCTCACGCACAGGTATGGATTGGTTCCAAGGTAAGTAGGAACCCAGTGATCCATGAATATCGGAGGTTGGTTCTAGAGCATCATATACGTGATAATATTGGACCGGCATCACCTTCGCAGGTCATTGTTGGGATACCTCCTTCAGCCCTGGTATTTCACACTGCGTGGTGTATGGCGATCATGCCCCGGAACATTGAAGCACCGACGCGGGCAGAGCTCGAAGCAATGAAAGATGTCTTGGTTGAGCTGAAACAGTTTCGGCTCGATGGGAGAGCAAAATACCTACAATTACAAAAAAAGGCTGGGAGCAGAAGAGTACCACCTGGTCCACCCCATGGATTCTGGCTGGGAAGACTCGAGGTGTCAACTCAAGAGGCGATGCCGCAAAGTCGACCTGCACAGTACTGGCGATGAGAGCGAGCTCAGTTGGGGTGAGCTGATCGAACCGGGTATGTCAATTACCACGTTTCCTATCAAGTATATACCAGAATTGATAACCCCCAAAGACCCGCAATCATCCATATCTCACAGACTTATTACTATTATAGGTCTGAACTGGCGCAGCCAGTCTAGTAAGCAACCTGGGCGCGGTAGTTGTTGGTGGTGAAGACAGCTTTGCTGCCCTCGAAGGGCTCCGTGCCGGCGCCGACGCTCTGGAGAATCTGGGCGTCGCTGACACCGTGGTTCTTGACGAGGTATTTGGTGAAAACGGTGAGATCGCCGCAGAATTTGTTGATGGACTCGGAGGCAACGAAGCTGAAGACGGTCATCTGGTTGTTCTTACCCTGGTAGAGCGACCAAGAGTGGCCGGCGAGCTCGACCGTGCCGATGGGAGAACCGGTGCTGGAGATGGGACCAGCGCCTCCCAGAGCGCCAAGCCAGATCATGAACTCGTACTCGTGGTCGCCATCGGCAGTGGCGCTGGTGAAGAGGTCGTATGCGACGTTGGCTACGGCGCCGTCACCAGTGTAAGTCCAGTCCCAGGCCGTGGGGATCTTGGAGACCTCGGCGAGCGACTTCTTCTCGATCTCGACGACGGCGTTGGGGTAGGACTTGACCTGGCCCTTGCCGCCGGTCCAAGACCACTCGACGGACCAGCCAATGCTGCCGTCGCTCTGCTTGCCGCTGTTGGTGGTGCACTGCTCGCCCGAGTCGGCGTTGCCCTTGCCCCAGAGGTTGTTGTAGATGGTGTAGGTGCCCGCCTTCTCCGAGTCCCACTGCCCGCAGAAGGTGCCGCGCGAGAAGAGCATCGGGGACGCAGTGGCTAGGCCGGCTAGAGCTGCGACGATGATGGACTTCATGATGGATGGTGTTTTGGTAGAAGAGAGTGTGTAGATGAAAGAGTGTACGGCGAAGTGAAGCACGAAAAAGAATGAATGAGATACGACTAATATTAGCAAAGAGAACGAATTAACGAACAAACGAGTTTATTACCAAGATATTGCTGATCTTCTACCTTTAGTACTTATATGCCCTTGTGTCAACTACACGCGATACCGCCCCTTACTGCGTCGTCTATAGATTATCTGCCCAGGTGACGTTGAAAGTGGGTTGTTCTCTGGCTATATACAGCAACCTTGCCCGGACGGCCGATGAGTTTTTGCTCCATTCAGAGCCGTCGCCGACGGGGGTCCGGCCGGGATCAGCGGCCGGCGATGGCAGACCCACAGACGGAGCTCGCGGGGGAATGATTGGAGGAACAGGGACGCGGCCGGGATGATGGATCCTTAATCAAACTGCGGCGAAGAGATGGGATGGTGTCGTATCATAGATGGGCTCTTTTTTGCTCGTTGGGTGTTTCTTCTTTGTATATGTTGACTGCTCGTCTCCTGAGCCTGCGGCGGTGGTGGGCAGTTTTCGGTTACGATGAGTGCTCTTGGAACCGTACGACCCAAGTGCACCATGACTGAGGTCAGTGGCCTGAGCTATCACAGTCAAACCAACTGCTCCCTCACGATGCCTTTACAATTCGGCCCTCAGCTTTTGATGCGTCATGGCATGTCCTCAAGAGTCGGGTGCATCATCCGGGCATCGCGGCCGCCAAAGGAAAAAAAGGGCCAGCCCATCCCCTCGGGCTCATGATCTGTATCCTGGATCTACCGCTAAACAAAGTCCTCCCCCGAGGGACCCGGGAGCCTGGCTCGGCGTCATGAACCATCCCGACGACCCCATGCAAGGAGCGGGAGCGTCCGTCGCCTCACGAACTGGTCGAGTGTGTGCTCTGGCTTCTTTTGGCCATGGCTCCTCGTTGCAACCCTCTTTAGTTGTTGCTCGTCATTGCTGCAGATGCAGGTCCGATACCACATCTAGGATCCCGGACACAGGGGAGTAGGGGCATCAAAGAAAATGCCCCGAAAATGCAACGTCAAGTGTCGTGCAGCGGTGATACCGACACACGCCTTCGAGTCTACTACATAATACCTACCAGCAGGCATCTCCCTCAGTTAACCATGGGTTTAGTCTTGGGCGTGCGCATCGGAGGGAAGCAACTAACTCCCTACGATTCAGGCACGGCCTCCCGCAGCATGACACTCTGTATCCGACGGCGTGGAGGGGAATAAAGCGCTGCGAACTGGCCCTTTTCCCCTTCCCCTGCAGCAAAAGTCCTGATATTGGCTGGTTAGCAGTGCAGTAGTTGATGGGTACTTGATCCGATAGGGGGGGTCTAGACCCTGATCAGGTCTAGATTCAATCTCCAAGTGTCTCCACGCTGGGGAGCCGGACATGATGTTTTTTTCAGCTGAGATATCTAGCCAACGAGATGCTACCGGCTCGGGTCGCTGCTCTAGCGCTTGGGACGAGCCAGCAGATATCTAACTTATTTGGTCAGTATTCAAAGGGTCCGAGGAATCAGATGTATCATAGGTCAGCCAGAAGTCCCGGCAGAAAGACACCCATCCCCATCGTCGCATCTCATGTGCAGAAAGTCTCAGTCGAGACATCTCTTGCATGGAATTTGCCGACTCGCGGCAAAGCCAGAACTTGTGTCTGTCTTTCAACGAACGTGTCTGGACCTCATCCAAGCCCGTCAAGACTTCACGCCCCGCAGCGTCCATGAACTGTCACATCTCAACTGCTTCTGCGCCTCGTCATGGCCAGCAGAGAAACAGACGAGTTTCCACTGTGCCGTCATTCCAGGCTCTGGTGGTTGCAGACTGGTACCCATAGATGCAGGGGACCCGTCTCTAGCAAATATCTCAAAGCCACCCGCGTCGGACGAGTCGATTGTCTTGGGACCTATCCAGCACGGTTGTTCCTGGAATGTGAGGGAGAAACAAGC
This sequence comes from Fusarium cicatricum, assembly GCA_021730345.1. Classification (NCBI taxonomy): domain Eukaryota; kingdom Fungi; phylum Ascomycota; class Sordariomycetes; order Hypocreales; family Nectriaceae; genus Fusarium; species Fusarium cicatricum. The sequence goes on along the minus strand of JAJODA010000055.1, from coordinate 32,941 downwards.
GAGCTATGTGTCATAGTGGAGGCCTTGTAGGATAAATTCGGAGGCGAACCATGGCTTTGGGTCTGGAAGAGGTGAACGGGAGAGGCTGTAAAGGGACACGGTATGCTGGAGAGCTAATTTGCACGTTTATTAGCATTCTGTCGAAACGGTAATGTTTCTTGCCTCTCTTGCGCTTTGAAATGTCTTCCCACAACGTTTGGATTGGTAAGATGAAGCGCAGCACCTAGCTTGACGCCCTTCTTCCTCCACCACTAGGTCCAAGGGGATGTCGAAAAACAAGATAGTGATGTAGAGCTACAGAAGGGGAAATGATTACCCATGGTTGAGAAGATCTTGACTTTCACTTGATGATTTTCTTGCGGGCGGAATTCACGATGCTGCATGAAAGGCCGTAGCGCAACGATCGATGTCGAAGCCACTGTTCACTACAATAACTCCCCCTTTCCTCCTTGAAACCTCACATGATGCTGTCCTTTCCAAGAGATACTCGCTCGGTTTCAAACAATGATCAAGTGGCTGGACAGTCACTGAGATCATCTCCTCAAGGCTTCAGTCTCACCCTGGGGTCTCGAATGTGAAACACCTCGAGCCATGTCTCACGTCTCGCCTGACATGAGTGGTTGGAATAGTTCCAAGTATCGGCTTTCTGCAAGTCTTGGACGCTCCGTTATGTCTCTGTATTCGATGCATCATCCAATAACCTTTTTCCGAGCCTCCATGAGCCGTCATTGGCTTCCTGTAAGTGGCTTCTAAAACAAGCCCTCAACATTATGGTCCAAATCAATCGTACAGTACTTCCACAGGAGCTCTCCGGGTTTCATGAGTCTGAAACCGAGCGACTCGAGTGCAGCCGTCGAATGTAGCATCCCAAGTCAACACGATGGATGCTTTAGGTCACCTTGTAGCCTGGCGGAAGGGTATGCTGTGCTTCGGCTTTTCATGTGAAAGCCAAAGTAGAGAAAGCTCTGGGCGAGATCTTGCACAAAGAATTGGAAAACATGATGTGATGCGTGTCTGATTCGTCAATTCCCTTGGTCTGAGACCTCTTAAGTCTGACCCTGTTCTTGCTCTTTCGCTGGTGGAGAGGACGTCTATGTTCAACTTCTTTCGCCTTCACGCCCATTGACAGGTGAAACGAATCGAATACAGAACCCGGTCTGAACTTCTTGGGTGCCATGAGTCCTCTTCAAGCACGTTCGTAGTTGTATGAAGATGCATGACCTCTCTCCGCATGCAAGCGTTGGGGGCTGTCGCCATCATTTGAGTCGCTCGAAGGCTCCTCAAAGAAGCCAGAGGCTACACTATCTTCTCCAACAGCTTATGAAACTACAATGCTATTCGCAAACTTGACATGTGTTTCTTGTAGTGCTACTGTAAATTCTGGCTGAGTCGCAAATTGTTGGACCTCTTGTCATCGCCCGCCCTAACTACAGGAGATTGGCGCCAGCAGCTCGATACAGCTGCTTCGTGAATACCTCCTCGGGAAGAAAACAGAGAACAACATTAAATCTTATTCAATAACTCGGGTTTCTGTAATAGTTGAATTCTTTAGCCGCTAATCTGAGGTAGCTGGGATCTATCGCCCATGCTGACGGGCCTGATGATCAACCAAAGTCTGCGTGTTAATCCTCCACGTCAACCCGACCGTGATGTACGTCTATCAGACATGAACTCGAAGACCTGTTATAGTTTCTACAGGGCTAGAGTAACAAAGACACTATTCTCTTTTGTTCGGAGCCTATTGCAAGATGAACCAGTGCTCTCTTGACAATCAGCTGTCGCAGGACCCATGCGTTCCCGGTCTTGTATCATTTTCACGTCTGATATACCTCAAAGTAAGGATTTTACTTAATTTACGTTCTTAGACGAAGCAGCAGAAGAGTCTAGATTGCTTCAAGAATGTTTTGTTGTGCAAGCTCCGGCGGCGAAGCGTGCGCGATTGCGTAGGGCGCATATAACATCTCGCTGCATGTTATGGAATGCGTAGGCTCTTTCGCTTGTAACGCTTTGGAGACTCGGCCTATTATAAATGCACTGACTGCGATGCGTGTGAACTAGATCAAATAATTAAATGCGTCCGAGTTCATGACAGCGACGGGCTTGCCAGTCGCAACCAGCTCGTCCAATTCTGCGCACAACAACAATGGGCCCTGTGTTCAGTAGTGCTCATAGCAGATTGAATCCCTAGTAAGACTATTGAACTGAGTGCCCAGCGATAGTTCAAGCCCTGAGCATGGACCAGTGACCTTGGGTGTTTGGGGATGCCGAGTTCCTCTATCTAGGGACTGGGGTGACTCGATAGTTGGGATTCTCGAGCGATTGAAGCATCGTGCCTCAGGGTCTCTTGGGATGATGAGAAAGAATGTTATCGCTATTCACTGTCGGTTTGAAGTGTCAAGGTCAAGTTGATTCGGCCTGTTCAGCGACATGGCGACAAGCGCTGCCTTGAGTGCCGAGGTATAGTTGAGGACTGATCATTTCGTAGGTATCATTTTTTTCCGCTTCAAACACCCCACTGCGACGTCAAGATGCATTGTTTCAGCCCAGCAGTCTTCAGGATGGTTGCCAGACCTCTCACCCCAATGTAGGGGTTGCGGCCTGCTTCAACCATGTAAGTTGCGTTTTGCTCTCTCAACGGCAAGGTGCTTCCACAATAGCAAAGATCACAGTTACCTGCTTGAACGATAGGTCAGCCTAGCTAACCTAGCCTGCACTGGCACCTGACGGAATGACATTACCATCGATTGTGAATCTCGCGGTTTTGCAAGATTCTGGAACGGAACTATTGTCTGTTGGACTGTGTTCCATCTCCCATGTCAGCTCCAAACTCGTCGCTTCTTGTCGCTTCTTGACCCATCGGTGTTGGCCTCCTTTGTCCTACCGGTCGCTTTTTCGTGACTCTTGACAATTGAAGCCGAGTATTCCGTCTTTCTTCACAGGTCTGTCCCTTTGGGCATTCACTTGGGCAAACTTGACCGAAACGCTCTCAGCAAAGAACTACGGTCAGAGAGCTGAGAATCGAGTACGGATTAGCTTTAGCTTGATCTGTCTATTCTTTTGTAGAGATGGACAGTAAGAGGTAAGCGAGAATGGGCCAGTCTTGCGTTGGGAGTGAGTGCAGTAATTGCAGACCCCAGTAGTACTGGCGTGGCCGCATAGATCTGTTGGAGACATGGTCTTTTTCTTCTCCTCCAAAGAACTCAGCTCATCATTACTAGATCTTGACTGACAGGTGCCAAATAAGCAGCTACGCCTTCATCTATATTACCTATGCAGGGCCGTCATAACCTTGGCATTACCTTGATGCGCTTTTCGTTGGCCTGAATCAAGGCATTGTCACCTACCCTCCTCCAGAGCCCCTGATCTAGCTGCGCTATATTTATTACTATATTTGTTTCTATATTCGTCTTTTTCTAGGGCAGGGGAGCGCAGAAGCGCCAGTGATCTCATGTTCGATCCTTTTTAAATCTGGTTCAGATGGACTGATACATGCTGAGCTTCACTAATATCTCTGACACAACAACCGTTCGAGTTTGCCAAATACAGGCAACGGACCTGAATCTGATGCTTTCTGCGTCACTGATTATACACATCTCCGCCTTGGGATTGACGGGACGGCAAATAATAAAGTCGCGCGCGGTTGCGGATCCAGGATAGACGGGGATATCCTGGACCCGAGAGACAGACCAAGCGGCGCACCCCGAACCTCCCGCACTTCAAAATGGTGGAGTCAACTCCTTTTTGCGGGTAAAAGTGGTCAGTCTGTTTGTGATTAAGCTGGTCAGGGATACGGAGCTGGACGATGAGATCTTCCATATAACCTCACAACAGCGTCCAGTGAGATGAGGACGTGTACAACAACGGAGGGTAAGTATTTAACCAAGTGTAGCCGAGTTGAATAAGTAAGTCTCCATCTGAATGCTTCATCCCTTGGGTTCTGACAACATGCATGTACCTCACACATCTTCACTGGGGCCGAGTATGGCCTAAACTGCACAAACGTTTCAACCGGGTTGATGCCTGTTGAGCAAAAGATTTTGGTCTTTGGACTGGACCGTGCTTGATGTTTTTGGTTTAGCCTTTATCTGGTCTGAATCTCTGGTCAAGGTGTTATACGGATGTCCCGGTAATTATATCATTTCCTCATACAGCGCGCATATGGATTTGTTTGGAAAAGGGGCAACAAGAGTCAAAGTCTAACAAATGGGGATCATCCCTGGTATATACTAGATTTTGCCCGCTATATGTAGAATCTGCATTAACCAGTCGCTACTGGCTCATAATCAAAGGGAAACTCAATGTCCTCTCCACAGAGGCTGAGATCCTGGCAAGAAACCGCCCAATTCAACCGTTGACTGGACCAACGCCTTCACCAACGCCACAAGGAAACAAGCCCATAACAGGGTCGCCCTTTGTCTAGTTTCCCCCCTCCTGTATTAAACCCTCTAATCCTTGCGGATCTTCTCGCTGTGGCCCTTGATGACAGTGGACAGGTCACCGACGGGAATCTGGATGGGGAAGTCGACGATGGCGAAGAGAACGGCAATGAGGATGTACCAGCCGGCCATGCAGGTAACAAATCCAAGAGCACCGCCAGTCTAGTCTAAGAGTCAGCATATGTCCAAGTATCATCTTCAAGAGGGTCAACACGTACAAGAACGAGCTTCTGCGCCAGCGCAGCGTTGCCAGTAAAGTCAGCAGCAAGAGCCCAGAAGGCAGCGGCGAGAACCCAGAAGCAGATCATCAAGCTGAAGAAGATGGTGACAAAGACGACGTTTGTTCGGAACGAGCAGACGAAGAAGATAAAGGTCAGGACGCCCATAAAGACCAGCCAGAAGGCTGAGAAGCAGTTAGCCCATGGTTCCAACTCGACGACTTTGATTTCTGGTTCATCTTACCAAGACTAGAGTTGAATCCCCGGGTAGCCAGGCCCTCAGCGGGAGATGCAGCATCGGCGGGAGCATACGAGGCGAAGGAAGCAAAGGCAGGGATGAGGGTACCGCCATAGGAAAACCAGAAACCGCCATAGGTGCAGAAGACGCAAGCAGGGAAGCTGTTTCCGAGAACCCACTCGAGGATACCACCAATGATCATGAGAAGACCGCCCATGAAGATGTAGACAGCGCTGAGGAGCAAGTCAGCATTGGATATAGGGACGTTGTGGCGATGGTGAGACGTACTTGGAGGCAGCACCGTTACCGCCGGCGCCTCGCCAGCCCATAAGATCACAGGCCAGAGGAGTGAAAGCAAGGAGGAAGCCGACCAGGGCACTGTTTATGTCGTGTTAGTGATGGATCTCTACCGAGGTATTCTCCAGACGCGTAGGGGCTGTCGTACATGGGAGTCGGGTTGCCAAACGTCTGTCGAAGATTGCCCTTGACCTCGTTCATGGGCGAGAGGTAGAGCTTCTCGAATAGCTCGGGGCTCATCTGGACGCTGGCCGCAGAACGGAACTGCTTGAGGGCGTCCATGCGGTTCGACTCGGGGTCATAGCCATTCTGCTTGGCGTGAAGCTGCTCGGTGTGCTCGGTGGTGGCGGACATGATGGTGGTGATGGTATCCAGAGTCAAGTCTCGTGTGCGTCTGGTGGAGAATGGAAAGGGAGGACGCAGACAAGATTCAAACCAACAGCTGAATCAAAGATGGGGTATCTTGAGTGCTTGTATGAAAAGTGAAAGGAAAAAAACACCAAGTCAATGCTCGAACTAATTCGTAAACAAGATGCGGACAGGGCCAGACTTATATCAGGCCATTGGCATAGTCAAGCTCCAACTTTCCAAGGGCCAGGTCCCCCAGATTGGCACGGAAAGAGGCGCCACCCTTTGATCCGGCCCCATGCAGCGGGTCTCGTTGTGCTGACTCTCCCCAGTTCATCATAGTCGTACCTCAGACGAGACCAGATCTCCACCACTAGGGGAAGAGGAGCAGAGTGCTAGAGACTAGAGAGTCTGGGGGACGATCTTCCCAACCGCCGCCTGTCCGTCGAGGGCGTGCCTTGGCGTCAGTCCGTCCACAACGAGTCAAGTCTCGTGGGCAGCATGTGCCGGCCTGAGTCCATAGGTTCAATATCTACCGTAGAGGGGCCGCTGGACGGATGGGATTGGGGGCAGCTAGACAGGGGGAGAAGAGAAACTAGAGAACAAGCTCAAGTTCCATTCGAACATGGAAGATCACCCACACACTCTCAACTGCAACTGCAACGGCAACTGACTCTTGAATCAGGTTGGCTAGTCCACATTGTCCCTAGTCTCAACTCCCCCAGCCTGCGTTGCGGGGGACGAACACTAGTAAAAGTTGGAGAGCAGCCCCGGGATCCCCACACTATCCCTTCGCCCGACGAGGATTCGACGAAACAGGGACCCAACCTAAGCTTCACCGTCGTTTTCGGTGCGGAGAGTGTACAGCAACCAACGAGTCCTGAGGCTGGCATGGGGCCCCAGGAATGGGCGTTGTCGTTGGGGATACGTATCTGGGGGAGTGAGAAGCAACAAAGGGGCCACTACATACTACAAAGTAAGCTCGGAAGGCGTTGACGGACCCCATCCTCCGGCCAACCGAGCCTGACAGACTTAATTAGCCCTGTCGTGAGGGGAGCAAACCGTTCCGGATGGCAGGGAATGGAGCAGGTGGCCTCGTAGCTTATAATTGGGACCACGTTTATGTGACATAACAGCTCTGGATGACAGGAAATACCATCTGGGGAACAGGATCCTCAGAAGAAGCATCACGATCTTGATGCATCGGGGCCCCGGACGAGTCCCAACTCCCCGGCTTCCCCGCGTATATGTAAGGTATACGTGCGTGCATGGACAAAGAATTCCGTCGAGTCTCGATGTGGTTACGTGCGAGAAGCAAAGCCTCGGATCCGCTCCTAGTTTGTGGGGATATACGACGTCAAACGCACATAAAAGAAGAGCTGCGTGTGTCTGTTGATGAGACGACGTTGATGCGTGCCATTGGATGTTTGATGTAGCCGGTAACATTCTGGGTGTGTGATGGGCGCTTCGTTACTAGAGATATACATGGATGACGACAGAAATTAGGTCCTGTAACTGACTGAGCTTCTCCAAATCTCGACGGGCCGACAGTTAGTTCCATGCCAGGGTTTGTCTATACCTTGCTGCTCATAAACTCTGTTGGACAACTGTTGGTTCAACAAGAGTCTGAGTCAGTTCAGCTAAAGGCCCAAACTGTTGACTTTACTCCCAGGAATAAGCACTCTACAGCCTGATCTGCCCATCAACGATCTCTCTCCTTTCCCCAGGCCCGATATTCCCTCTACCCCTGCTGCAGACACAAGATGAGGGGAAGATGGTGGCTGCGGCTCCGAAGCACCCGCTAACGCTAGGCACTAGCTGCCCGCCACCGCCAAAACGCGGCTCCGCATCTTTAGCACTCTAACAAAGGCGGCCAATCATATGAGGGTTCGGCACTTGTGTTCTTTCACGGTCTTTGATCTGGGACGGAGAAAAGAAGACCCGGTAGAGCATAATCCTGCAGTGTGATTGGCCAATGGTCATGTCGTATTGAGCAAGGAACATGGTTGATTCAAGCCGTCATCGACAACGACTGGCCCATAATTCTGGAGACATGATGTTGTCAATTTGTCCTCAGACAGACGCTCGATCGTGCCAATTGACTATTAAAATCGCAATTTTAGCTCCTTATCGTAATTACCAGAGCCCAATGGCTTTCCCATACATTGCTAGACTACCCTTCACCAAGAAATTTCGGGAATTGGCTTGTTCCGTTCCTGACGATTGCTGTTTTTGGACAAGACTCACAGGATCGATGTTGTCATGATGAGTAGCCAGTCCGTCATGACTTTGTCGACGACGTCACAGACGCCATTGGCACAAGCTGTAGAAAATGCAGCGAGTAGCTGTCTAGACTCGTGATATTCACAACCTCATTGCGCACTCTCTATACCGAATACGCGCATCCAATCAATACCCTATCACAAGCTACCATCAGCAAAACCCTGAAACCGCAATCATGCCCAAGCACGTATTTGGAGCCGGCCAACAGGGATCTCTCTTCATCCCCGTCACCGCGGGCATCACACTCCTCGGCGCCGGCGTCTACTACAGCACAAAAAAGACCCCAGAGGTCAGCGACCAAGAGGCCAGTCGACTTCGCGGTCAGGCCAAGAAGGACGAGGGTCTCAGCGGGGCAGGTGTTGGAGGCAATGCCACCACAGGTGGACACGAGCTGAGCAGCGTCAACCGTAACCCCCGCAAGGAGGGCACCACAGCGTCCCCAGAGGATCTCCCCAGCGGCGGAGTCGGCGGCGGCGTCGGGGCCGGAGGCTCCAACGTCCGAACGTCGGTCGAGATGTCGGCAAAGAAGCAGGCCGGCACGTCCAGCACCACCACCGGCAGCGGCATCCTGGGCGGCCTGTTTGGCACGGGGGGTTCCAAGTCGGGAAACAGCACGGACGAGGAGACCAAGGACACGCGGGTGGCGAGCAACTACGACGGCACGCCGACAAAGAGGGACGCTACACACCACGACCAGCACCAGCCGCGGGTGCCCAAGTCCGGAAACGGCGACAGCAGCAGCAAGGGAGACGATCAGAGCAGCGGGAAGAGCAGCGGCCAGAGTATCTCTCAGACTTTGCAGGGGGCCTTGCATGGAGGACAAAAGACCGAGCCCGGCGAGAATAGTCAGGGCTTCCGCGATACCAAGATTGCAAGCAACCACACCGAGACGATGACCAAGAAAGCGTAAGCAGGTGGTGGGCATCTGCGCTTGAGAGTTAATGGAGAACGTTGATACCTGGCCAGGCCGTCTTGTACAAAGTATCATAGCTGGAGTTGGTGAATCAATGAAATTGTCAATAAGTTGCTAGTTGTTCCCCGGCGTAATTTGTTCTGCTCAAGGATGGTGAAATTGGACTCCTCTGTGAAACATGTCGATGTTACTATCGTGGACTCTAGTTTATTCGCAAGTGTTGTATCCAAGGGTCTTCGTTCACTAGTTGACTGACCCACGTTAAATGGTACTCTATCCGTATAAGACCGCAGATCAATCTCCCCACGTGCACCACGACTGGTTAGACTCGACCATTGTGCGGTTGTTGAGCTGACGGCACTTTTCCTAGCTTCCGTCTGTCAATGCCGGCGACTCAACGTGTATCAAAGACTCAAGTTGGAGGTGGTGGACAAGCATGATTGCGTGTATCAGTCGATCGTTGCCCAATCGACCCTTCTCCCCCGCCAAACGGTGAGAGCCCTCTGCGTGTCTCGGGGCACTACCCCAGAATCTACGACTGCATCGCAGTAGTGTATATACATGCAAATCTTGCATTCATTCGGCCAACCCTCCGGATTTCTCTTCAATTGGAACGAACTCCTGCTGGCAGGGGTCCCCCCTCACTCCCCTGTCTCGTCAAAGTCAGACTTGACAAGTGCCGTGTTGGCGCTTCGTAAACCACCATTTCCCCGGATACTTTTGCTCCACGCTCTGTGGATACGTCCAAAAGACCAGGAACGCAATGACTTTGTTGAGGGCCCGGCGAGGGAGCGACTGGTTTGGTCTGTAGCGCCGCCAGAGCTTGTACTCGTGCACAAGGATCGTGTTGCCCAAGACGTTGAGGAGACGAAACATCCTAGTTTCCAGTTGGTATACCCTTCGCTAGGGAGATTTGTCAGACTTACATATTACAAGACACAAAGAACAAGGTCGCAATGACCGCCTTTGAAGGCCCCCCTGCTTCATATCGGGTATCCTTGATAATGGCATACATGGGAGGTATCCAGAGAACCAGAATGCCAAGTTCTAGGATCAACGCCCAGTGGTAAGTTCTCAACTGTACACTTCTGACCAAAGTCAGACAGAATACCCAAGCTCCCATCAAGAAGTTTACCTACTGTGGTCAGCACTTTTATCCTCAAGCTACTAGCCCTTCCAGAGACACAAACTTACAATGGTGGGCGCGACAACCAACTTCTTCTCCTTTGCAAAGAAGCTCCAACACAGCGCCGCACCAACAATGGCAACGACACTCTGCGCAGACCCGACCAAGAAATAATAAAACATGATCTTGTGGAACCTCCTGTAGCACAGACGATGGAACTCGGGCTCGTTCCAGGCCGCGTCCGACGTTATCGGATAACCGCAGTACCGACACACCCAGACAGACGCCCAAGTGCCTAGGGTGTACTTGCGGCCGACCATGAAGCCTCCGCGGGAGGCGACGCAGTCGAGGCACTCGTTGGCCAGCGGATACCGCGCGTCCGACTCATCGGCGCGCACGAGATGTGCTCTCAGGGGCTCGTAGCAGAGACAGCGGTAGCACGTCGACAGGAGCTCGAACTTGAGTCCTGGAAACAGCTCGCGGATCAAGGGCTTACTGATCTCCCTGCGCAGAAAGCGACATGTCCGTCGCAGGGACTCGACCTGGCCAAACGTGAGGTATCCCAGGATCATGATCTGCAGCTCCGTCGGAAGCTGAAAGAGCCGGCTGCTGGCATTGGCTGTGATAGCACGCCGTTCCGGCTGTGTCTCTTGCGTGATGGTCCCTCTCGCCCCATCAATCTCCTTGGATTCTCTCGGCGTGTCAGCCGTGGGGACATCCTCATGATCGATGCACGCCGGCTCGCCAAAGAGCTGTTGTCGTACGCGATCAATTGTTCTGAGAGACGGAATCCTCGCCAACTCCATGCTGCGATGATCTTCCATGATGAATGAGTGCAGTCGCAAAACCGAAGAGTGTTATATCCAGAGCGTGGGCTCTGTCACTTCCCTAATCCCTGCGCCCATGCATCTTCAAGCAAGCTCAAAGGAATCCAGCCTGATGATACCAAACCCCCCAAGCACCTGTAGGTGTTTTCAGACGGGCCGACGAAGCGTGTACGAAAGCAGACAAATTGTAGTGAATAAAACACAGTCAGACAACGTGGTTACAGCTGCATCCAATGAAATATCTCGCAAGTCGCTGTCTGACCTGTGGCCCAGGGGCAAAGATTCTAGTGCTGATGGGGGCTTATCGACAGCCTGACGTGCCAAGAAGCATGTCCCAGAAGTGAATTGAGGTCAAAAAAAGTATTATTTCGCGCTGCAGAGATAATAGTGAGCGATGAAGTTGGACGTCGTTGATGGAAGAAAGCCTATTGATGTCATAATTTAGTACTAGGGTCCAGCCTGGCCTGTTCCGCGCCCTAACTCGCGTCATCAGCGATGCGTAGGGTAAGGTTGATTCAACAAACCTGAACACTTTGATCAAGATGATGAGGAATGCATCTTCTGGTTTTTGATCATCAGTCGTCATATCTATTGGCATTCATCTGAGTGCTTGGTTGGCCCTCATATCCAATTTGTATCGCATGACGCGTCGGTACAACAGTCATTCTGCTATGATATTCATTATCAGCCGTGCATTCATTTCGTCACCATGTTTCCTCCAACTCCAACACACATTCCAAACAATCAACTTCGCCAAGAACTTCAAATCCCATATCATCTCATCGTAAGCGTCGTTTGCCGACCGCCCCTTCTACCCCGTCCAACACCGATGAAACCTCCTCCGGAGCTGGCATCCATCTTCCTAGCCAGGTTGTTAAGCTCCTTCAAAAGACAACATGCCGCCACAACGCGGAAACTCTGCAGCTCTCCAGTTCCAGTGTACACGATTGGCGAGCCATCCTTCTTGATGCACGCGACAGAAACACATGCCAAGCATAGTTCGACAACGTCTTCTCTCCACCGATTCGGAGCCGCAGACGTCTCGGTCGCGGTACTCAGCGTCTCGGCGTCGTTGCCTACGCCCCGATCGCGGATCAACTTGACAATCCACGTCATGATGCGATCAATCTCCTCCTTGAGCTTGATCGATGAGTCGCGCTCGCGTCGAGTCTGACCGCCTCTCTTGTTCAGGATAAAACCACAAAAGACTTCTACTTCTGACAAACTCGTGCGCGGGTTCTCAGAAAAACGCGACATGTTGTCTGTTATTGTGGAATCGTACCTGGTAATTGAATCAGCAGGCAGGCTATTAGTGACGGCTGACGCACAACTCACAGATTGCGAATCTTCCAAGCCTCATCAGATCTCCGTGTCCAGTCAATATCCAGCTTGTACTTGACAACTTCAGTCTCCACAATAGTCAACAATTGGTCCCAGACCGATGGACCTTCCATGTTGATGCTGCGATGGATGTCCTCATTCCATATCTTCTTCTCATCAACGCTTCGATAAAGACGGCCCAGGATCTTCTCCGACTTGTAGTATCTCGGCTTCGAGCGAGCCATGCTATCCTCATCGCCCCCGTCATCGTCGTCGTCGTCCTCAGGGTCTCCGATATGATCAATCTGGCCGATATCATACAACTTGAGAGGCGGCGCCATGGCAAGACTGGCAAAGCATGTTAGTCGTCGCGGGACGTTTGCTAAAATCATAAGTCCATACTTACAAGTCGGGACGGTAACGTGGTGGTTTCGGCAGCAGCTTGAAATCTACTGGGATACCCGTCTTGGAGAAATCAACAGCTGTCGAATGCATCCCCGCCAAGGTTATGCAGTCCTGATCAAGCGTACCCAAGTCCCTATGATCTGCCAAAATCACATGTCGTGTAGCAATCATTCCCAAGATGTCAGTTCTCATGAAATCTATAAAGAAGTCGGCAATGTCGCTCGACGTGACTGGGCGATTGAGTGGCTTGGGACTAACACGTGGATAGTCAGCTGCTTCGAAGACTAGTCGAGGCATCGCCTCTTGATCCCATATGACATTGAAAAGGTCTCCATCAAGGTCTCCTCCACTCAGTTGGCTTGGTAGATCGCGCTCGCCATGCTGGCTGAAGGCGATACAGTTCTGAAGGCTTCTGAGAGGGTGCCCTTTTGGAGGAGTTACCATGTTGACCACTTGAATGTCTCCCGGATGTAGGGCCGGTGAGCGAGTAACGAGAACCTTTCCGTCTTCGAGGGAAGCATTGATGCGTCTGCCATTGCTGGTACCATATGTCTTGTCGTACGTGACAAAAACCTGACCAGCCTCAAGAAACCCGGTCTCATCCATGACGCCGAAGAGCGTCACTCCCGTGACCACTGGAATCCGCGCCTTGTGTTTGAGAAGTCTGAGTTCCCTTAAGACAACATGCTCGACGGCCGACTTGAGAAATTTGTCGCGGCGATAGTCAATCCCCATTCTTTCTAGCTGCTTGACCAGCTTCGGCAGACCCATGTTCACACCGACTGCCTGGTATTCTAGAAAGATGCTTGTGTTGGTCGCGTTGGCCGTGACGTTGCGCAGGATGTCGAGTGCCTTGTTCTGCAAGTTAAAGAACCATGCCTCCTTGGTCCCCATGTCCTCGAGAATCTTGATCAGTTGGCGGTTAAGCACAAGTCGAAGGGGCTTAGAGGATGTATCACAAATTCCGAGCTCCATCAGATCCATGCTTGGAAATTTCATCATCGACTCCTTTCGCACGCAAAACACCTTGCCCTTAAGTCTGGTATCTAGCGAAAGCATGCCTTTGAAGCCGCCCCAGCGAATTTGAAGGCACGTAGGCGCGGACGAACGCATGGGGAGGTAACTCCAAACATCTTCCAGTGCATCCTGGGATATGGTGCCGACACCATCGCTGAATACGCGCGAGCCATCCGCAGATTTGACATCAGGAATATGGCGTGTCTGTATGCCGTTCTCGAAAAGCGGGACTGCGTACGGTGTCTCTGAGAAAGCCTGTCCGATACGTGCTGCGCGCTTTGCGGGGATTCGAATGTTATCGAAGTCACCAAGGGCTTCCACAATTGCGGCGTACGTCTGCTTCTGATAGTTCTGGTCTACAAAAGGTGTCGAAAACCAAGCAGAGTGGGAGCGTAGTGATGAATGCGAGAAGCCAAGAAAGGTGTATTTCCTGCCGACGATCTCGATACCTTCATCCATCACGCGTCGGTACCGATTGAAAATAGAGTCGTTGTCGACTCGGGGATTGAAGTTTAGGTCTTGGCCGTCTTCGTCACAGAATATGACGCGCAGAAAAGAGTCATTGTTCTTGGGAAACATGCGCAACACCCTGTTTCTGCTCTCGGCATCGGGACCGGCGAGGATCACACGGCTGGGCGTAACCAAAGCCTTGAAGACCCAAACCTGATGGTCCGGTAGCTTGGAGCCGTAGACTCTGTCTCTCTGGAGATTGTCTTCTCGGAACTCGTACTCGGCATTCATGACATCTGCCATGATTCCAACGACGTCAAGCTCATCGGGTGCTGTGCCGGGACATGGGTATGGAATTCTCTGGAAGAGTATCTTCATCGCATCGGTTGTGGCGGGAAGAGAGACCTCCTTCGTCTTGGCATCGAGTGCAACACGCTCCAAGATCTCCAACAGCTCAATGCCGCTGAATGGGTTTATGTAGTTGTTCCACACAAGAGCCTGGACCTGGAACAGGAGGGCAAACGGCACATTGCCGGATGAAAGTAGAAGCTTGGATTTGGCCATGAGTGGCTGCCGTCCTCGATACTGGTCGCTTTCTGCCTCTATGTAGTTCCACATAACTGTTGGAAGATTATAGTTGGTGACGGCGAGCATGTCTCGGGACTTGATCAATCGTAGGATATTATCGAACTCTTCCGCATGAGTGATGGTGACGCGATATACTAGGCAGGAGAACGCATAGCCACAGATCAATCCCCACTCCCCAATTTCAGGGAGCCGCTCCCAAATGACGTTCTTGTTGTCAGGCTTGCTGGTCCGGCGATACATCCGAGGGGGTTCTGTCAAGACCAAGGTGAAAGAGCTGTCGCTACGTCCAGCAACTAGGTCTTGTATCGTTTCGTTATGGAAGTCGATGCGATTACCATCATCCGACTCAACGGTTAACCATCGTGGCGTGAACTTTGCCCGAACATCTCTAGGAAGAAGCAGTATATTATGGTTGACATACGTCAGATCTTTCCCAGGGCCTCGGAAAGCGTTGCCGCCACAGCTGATGTCTCGGACGCTGAACCACTTAGTCGGCGCTTGCGGCTCGTGAGCAGTCGCACGGGGTTTCTGCTCACGATTGTGCTTTAGGTGAGCGATGGCATGCTTGTCGACAGGGCGAGTGCTCTTCTCCACGTAAACGGCAGTTTTGAGAATGTGAAGTCGTGCAATGTCCTGAGGTCTGATTCTTGGCTTCAATAGGTTGTTGGGGGCGGCGTTTTCTTTTTGCTGATCTGCCTCTTGTCTGTACTTGCCGTGCTTTTTCAGGAATGCCTGGCCATCCGATGCTCGAAGAAACTTGATCCATGCTTGGGCCCGTTGTTTAGGCTTATCGCACGTCCAGTCTGAGATACCCAAGGACTGCATGAACGGAAGAAGCTCATTTTTGAGACTGTCGTCGGACAGGTCCTGAGGGACGTTTCTGAGAAAAACCTCCATTATGGCCGAGATGTCTGATGCGGACCTGTATGGCGGAGGACTTGGATGTGCCGATGGCGAGGCAAGCTGGTGCTGACGAGCCGTATCAAGACATCAGCTAGAAGGGTATGAGTCTACGAGGGAGACAAAAAGCCGAGAAAGAGTATGTTTTCCGAGATGAGATAGGTGTTGAATGGATACCTTAGCATCTCATCCGTCCTGAACTGTTTGCTTTTCCATCAGAATCGAGATGTAGCTTCTGGCAAATAATGTGCTCAACGACAAAGATGACCCCTCTCTTCAAGTCAGCTGATGCGGCAGCTTGCAGATGATGATGTTGAACAGGAGAGCAGATTGGAGGAAAGCAAGGCGTCTTATGCGGGAGGCCGTCCGTAATAGCAGGCAAACGAGTGTGGTTTGCTGGTGGGATGATGTTAATTGGCGTAGCTCCAAGCAAGAATGAAAACGAGGAATGAGAGGAGGTTGAAAGACCAAAAGAATTATGATACTTGAGGTGAATCCATCGGCAGTGAATTACCACTGGCACTGGCAAGAGCAGCTTTGATACTTACCCTGCTGAGGAGGGGTCTAATCGATCTCTCGGTGAAGGCCAGGGTCGTGGGGAAGGACCCCTGTATTGACTGCGATTCTCGGTGAAAAGCCACTGTATCTCGGTGAGCAATGCTGAGCTTCGGTGAGCTGCGGGGTAAACATTTACACATGGCGCATCTCCCACGTCCCGAATTCATTTGCCGAAGCCGAAATCGCGTTGCTACCGACAGTAGCTCCACCTGTTGTCATGTAAATCTCTCTTCTGGATGGACGTGCCTTCGGATGGAGGTGCTGAAGGCTCTCTATATTAGCATCATTTCTGTCCGTCAGACCTTCGTCCTCAGACCCGCGTCATCTAACAATACCCAACCCTTCCAGATCCTCTTCTCGAATCAGATCCATCATGGCGCCGCCTGGCATCCTCTACGTAACGATGCAGCCCAAGCCTGGGTTGTCTTTGGACCAATTCCACGAGTGGTACAATAACGAGCACGGCCCGACCCGTCTACGTCTTCCTCAGATCTTCTCCAACGGTCTCCGATACAAAGCAACCGACGACTTGGAACCTACATTCCTCGCAGCATACGACGTGACGTCAATGTCACAGCTCGAAACTGAGACCTACTTGACATTGCGCGCGAACCGATCTCCCAGAGAAGCCGAGACAATTGGTCAGGTCGACGTGAAGCGTTACTTTTACGATCTGGTCCATACAAAGGAGTCTACGCAGTTCACTCCATTCGAGAAGCTGTCGGACCAAGAGGCCGAGGGTATTCAGACCACTGCAGTAGACATTCAACTGAAAGACGTTGAAGGTGCTGGAGAAGAGTACCAAAAGTGGCTGATTGAGGAACACATCGAAATGTTAGCCAAGGTACCAGGTTGGCTGCGCTCCCGCGTCTTCAAGACGTCTTACCTCGAGCCCCAAGGCAAGACGACTTACTTTGCGCTACACGACTACGCCAAAGAGAACGGCCAAGGCGGAAAGGAACACAAGGCGTCCATGGACACTCCTTGGCGCACGCAGGTCTTTGACAAATATGTCGCCTCCAAGGGTCGAAGGACTTATTCACTCTTCTACGTCTTTGGCCCTGCCCCCCGTGAGCTCTCATCACTCGCGAGGCTCGCGTCGACGGCTGCTTTTACATCTCCCGACTCAAAGACTACAACGACACCGGGGTCTAGCGCTGCTATTGAGTCTTACATCACTACCTCGGACTCTCTCTCAATTCCTTATCGGTTGGAAGGCAACCCGGACCATCATGCACCAACAATTGCGTTCTGCAACTCATTGCTGACGTCTTTGAACATGTGGGACCCCTTTGTGGAAATCCTCAAGCGGGAGCGTCCTGATCTACGAATCGTGCGGTATGACACCCGTGGCAGACATGCTGTGCCTCAGCCTCCGGTTGCCGCCACGCTGGACAACCTCGCCGAGGACCTTGTTACGGTCCTTGATGCCCTGCGTATCACCAAGCTTCACGCACTCATCGGTGTTTCCATGGGCGGCGCTACCACGCTCAACTTTGCCATCAAATACCCCGAGCGCCTGGAGAAATTCATCGCCTGTGATTTCAACACCACTTCAAGCGCTGCAAACACGCAGGCATGGAAGGATCGCACGGCCCTCGCTGAGGAGGACAACGGCAAGGGAATCGGCAAGCTTGCTGAACAGACTGTCTCACGATGGTTTCACCCTGCCACGATGGAGAAGCCTGATACAGTCAAGTGGATGACTGACATGGTGGCTGCCAATAACGTCGAGGGATTCAAGTATAGCTGCACTGCACTCTGGGATTATGACCTCAAGCCCAAGATGGGAGGGTGCAACGTACCTGGGCTGTTGGTGGTAGGGGAAGGAGATGCAAAGGGCGCCTTGGTCAAAGCAATGGATGGGTTCAAAGATTCACTCGGTGGACAAGGGGCACAACTTAAGATCGTCCCCCAAGCAGGCCATCTTCCCATGTGTGAAGATCCAAAGGCTTTCTGGGATGTCATTCGAGACTTTGTATAGGCATCAAGATAGGTCAATGATAAATTATTTGGAAATATTTCAACATTGCCCAGAGGATCCCCTCTCCGCTCCTATTCTACAACTCTCACACCTTGCTCTTTGGCTCACTCGCCTTCTCTTCCAGCCCATACTGCGTGTCCAGTTCTTTCCGCAGTGGAATATCTTTCTCAAAGAGGGCCAACAACAATGCCACTCCGCCAAATGCCACTGAAATAAGATATACCTTACGTAAAGATAGCATGAAAACATGACGGATCTGATCCCTGACCGGTTGTTCAAACTGTGTAACAAAAGCTCGTGTTGCGCTCGCGTATGCGTCCCCCGAGCTGAGCATCTCCCGCGCTATCTCATTGTCGATCATATGCGCATACCGCTTCGTGTACGAGTTGAACACGGTTCCCGCGATAGCAACGCCCCAGACCGAGCCGAAGGAACGCATAAAACACCAAGTGCCTGTCGCAGCAGCCTGATCGGCCTCGTCCACCGAGGCTTGGAAGGCTGGAAGCAGCGTGTTCAGCAAAAGACCTGATCCCATGGCGGGGATGAACTGGATGAGGATCCACGCTACATCCGGGCTATCTTCCTCGAGGAGCGCAAACAAACCCAAGCCCAGACTAATGAGAACAAAACCAGCAAGGTGAAGCAGCTTGAATTTGCCCCATCGTGAGAGTGCGACGGACGAAACGGCGGCGCCAGGGATCGCGATCAATGCGACTGGAAGCATTTGCACCCCTGACCGCGAAGGAGTGGAAATCTTGACGGCTTGAAAGTACAGAGGGAAAAAGAAGTAGATCCAGAAGACGAGCAGACTGTTGAGAAAGGTGTTTGCGTAGATGATGCCAGATGTGCGGTTGGGGAAGAGTCGAATAGGCATGACGGGCTCAACTGGAATCTTGGAACCTTCGTAGACGGCGAATCCGATCAAGCCGATAAATCCAACGATCAAGGGAACAAGGACTCGGGCATCGGACCATGGGTACACGGGACCGGCCCAGGTCAGAGATATCAGGATTGAGATGCTCGAGGCCATGAGGATCGCATTGCCGAGGTAATCAACTCGACCAAGTTTGAGCATTGTCGACTCCTCGCGGTTCCACTGTAGGTTAAGGAAGAAGTATGTAACGACGATTCCTATGCCTCCAATAGGCAAGTTGAGGTAGAATACCTAAGATAAAGGTCAGTACGACAGTGTGGTAAAGGCCATGAGAGTACTTACCCATCTCCAGGTAGTGCGTTCAACAATGATGCCTCCCATGAAGGGACCGACGGCAAAGCCTATAGTCGCCACAAGAAGTAGAATGGCAATGTAGTTGCCTCGATATCGCAGTGGCACCAAGTCGGAGACGATCACATCCGAGGCCATGGTCACTCCGCCGCTGCCGATACCTTGAATCGCGCGGCCAGCGATTAGCATTGCGCCCCCGTTGGCTCCGCCAGCAATCCCGCTGCCGAGGGTATAAGCTGCAAAGATGAATATCATGACTCTTTTGCGGCCCCAGAGGTTGCAAAGCTGGCCAAACAAGGGCTGCACACAAGCACTGTCAAAAGATGAGAGTGAATACTGTAAGTGAGTGTAACTGGATGATGAAACGCACCTCGTGAGGAAGAAGACGTTTGTAACCCAGATGTAGCTACTCCCCAGCTTTAGATTCTCGACAATAGTAGGCAGGGAAGTGATGACAACGGTTGACTCGAGAGATACGAGCAAGTTGGCAAAGACCAGGGTGAGCATTATCATCCAGAAGCGGTAGTCTCTGTTGAATGCCGGCCTGTTTTCCTGGGATACAGGCGTTGCATCTTGAGCTACTTCGCCTGGAGCGTCGGATTTCGTTGGTCCAGAAGAATTGGTAGAGTTGTGCAAAGAGTTCGCAGAATTCCGTTGGAGTTCTGCCCCAGGGGAGACTGATTCTGCTTTAAACTCTGCTGTAGACATGTTGAAGCTGCGAGCCGACGTAAGATGTTGTCACAAAGAAGAGTAGGTGATCTAGAGTTTAAATAGCATAGTGCGAGACTGAAATATGAATAAGCCGCAACCTCGGAGGTTCTGTAATTGCAGGTTGGTCCTATAAACAAGGGAAACTTACGATCGGAGGCTTTTAGGTGGTGACAATCTGACGTTGGACGTTTGCTACGCTTACGCATGTCCTAATCCGCACAAGGTCTTATGTGGCTCTTCATTGATAGAGTTCAATTACAAAGACTCTACAAGTTCAAAGTTGATCTTCTAGTCTCTTCACTGAGGTATCCGCGGTTATTGCACGGGTCGGAGGATTTAGCTGGACCTCAAAAACATCTCTCGCGTCCTTTGGCTTAACACGCTATATACAGTATTTATTTATAACATGTTTAAATCATATACTTCTACATCTATGCTACAACATGAGAGCTTGTTAGGATATGACCTGCTTTATATTAAGCAAGCTTTTAAGTTGTCAAGAACAGTCACAGGATTCGTAATAGTAAGCCTCAACGCTGGATGGAAGAGATAACCAACCTCTCGTCCATGGCACACAGTAGCAACTATTGTTATCAAGCTACCTTGGTAAATATCTGTCAAGTTCGACTACTTCCTTTCCACTCTGTATGGAGTACCTTGGTGAAGGGCTGTTGTGGCAAAAATGCACCACCGTCAAAAATATACCAACATGCCGGACATGCAAAAAGAAACACCAACGACGCAGGCCTGATTCGAACAGACGCCTCCGAGGAGAATAGATTTCTAGTCTATCGCATTAGACCACTCTGCCACTGCGCCTTGCAATTGGATGGGTTACATTCATGTCTATTTCATATATTATCGAGATGGTGTGGTGGTTTCAATGAAACTGACCACAAGGGTGAAGTAAAGCTTTGCCGGTCCACTCATACAAAATTGGTGATGAGAGCGGCAAAGTAAATCTTTCACCCGCGTAAGCGACTCTACCCTGACATCCAGTCACTAGCGGGCCGTCTGCCTTAGCGTATTCCGGGGTAGGCAACCAAAACCCCCCCCACAAAGTCGTGAACTTACATGGCGTCCTTGACACCAAAGTGGTTATTGAACTATCTTATCTAGGTTTGTACTGTAGTGGAGTCACGATGTGATGTCCATAGAAGAGCCTTCTCCGGCAGTCTATTTTGGGACTTTTGCAGATGCCTTGATTGACTTGATGAGTTTAGCAGAGTAAGCGAACTGCATTACAACCATACTCAACTCGAACTTCTTAGTCTCAGTACCACAGTGCCACACAGACTACGTTCTATCATTATAATCAGTTATGAATGGTCTGTCTCTTGACTTCCTTGTTGTTGGTATGTTATTATATTCGGCATCATCTTATGCTTCCTCTTTCGCGATAGTTTTAGCCGTCTAGGTGTAGACTAGAGTACTCTCAGCTTTGTAACGGTAGATGCAAACTACCTTAGTAGTCGACTTTCCTTGAGGCTTATTGAACAAGTATCAAGCCTGGGCTCAAGATAACGACTTTGGCAAGATAAGCAATATAGACTGGTCTCTTTCCCTGATGCACCACGCACTTAAATGTAGTCCTATGTATGCATCAACTTTGATCCCCGTATCCACTCATCTTCATCTCGATGCTTTACTGAAAGACTCAAAGTTCTATCATACATTCTAATTTCTTTCCTACGGCTGATTTTACCAAGCTTATATCTAAGTTTGGTAGATATTGTCGTACTTGGGCCCGTACCTTTCTCCGATGCATCTGCTTCTCGACGGAAAGAGCACAAATGCTCAAGTATAGAACAAAAACCCACTCCCACCCTCCAACCATCACACATCTTTGCCACAAATCACTCCAAGAACCAGAACAATAACTCCCATCGTCATCACCCCTACAAACATCTCACCATGGACCGCTTTGCATCGATCCCATCGGAACTGCGCGTGGAGATTATACTCCAACTTCAGCACAATAACCATATCATGTCGTTGATCCAAGCCTCGCCAGCTATGCTCAAAGAATACCTTGGATCGAAAGCATACATCGTCGAGACCCTAGTGAAGGCCGAGCTTGACGATGAGCTCATGCAAGACGCCATGGCCATCATTCTTTTCCCCAAGTGGATTGAGGGCCAGGACGAATGGTACCAGGATGCATACAATAGCCATATGGCATTGTACCAAGCACGACAGCTCCCCGACCCACTAAAGAAACACGATCATGAGGCTATCTCCCAGCTGTACATTATGTGCCACTTGGTAAAAACCCACATAGTAGGCTTTCTAAGCAAGCCTCCAGGTCCTGGACCATGTCGGACCTACCCCTGCCGTCGTGGTTTGTCTTCAACAAGAAACAAGAAGACCTTCCACAGTCAGACAGTCGCGGATGAGATCGACCTGGACGACCTCGACGGCTCAGATAGGAGAGCTCTCTTCCAGGCAATTGTGAGGTACGATCTGATCAGCCACGCATACGATCCTAGGCTTTACCTTTCAGTGAGCCCCCAACTTTTGGACAGATTGCAGCATTACGACGACCGTAACATGGGTCTTTTGGATTGGGAAGAGTTGCACAACATCCACTTGTACGCCGATATGCTGTATGGATACTCGTATCTGTATCGCGGAGGGGCGATAGAGTGGCAGCCTCTACTACATTAAGAGCGAGCCTCGTTTCAAGCAGGTAACTGACTCTATTGGCGTCTCGAACCGGCGATGAGGTGCCTGGAGCATAGGCAAACTTTCACCCGAGAAATTTCCAGACTCAGTTACCTTTGCTCTAAGCATGGAGTAGTTGTCCTGCTTGGTAATCGGAAACGATCAGAGTGGAAGGGATAAGACGTTTGCTGGCTATTGATTCTCAAGGGCTCCAAGGAGGATAAGAATTTTATGACTATAATTGAGTGATAGGATAGAGGTGGTCAAAGTTATGGTACATCAATTCACATGCTGTAAACCAATATCCGCACAAAAAATGGTCCGACTTCAACATCAAAAGTGTTGGCGCATCTATTGCCGCTCCGACCCGGCCATGCCGGCGAGTCTCCCTCTCCAGAAGCCTCCGAGTCTGCCCCACAAAACCCTCCGAACGGACCAGGGCCCCGGGACTCCACAGCGCGACGTCTCATCCGTGACCATCAACCGATTTCCCCTCTCTCACGCCTCGACACTCGAGCAGCTATTGTATATACTCTACTTCTGCTCTGTTGATTCCCCGACATGCACTCTTCTCCCCATCCCAATCAAGTGCGCTCCGCCTGCGAGCGCTGTCGTCGCCAGAAACTGCGCTGCTCGCGCCCCGTGGGTGCCTCCGCTTCATGCGCGCGCTGTACCCGTCTCGGCCTCGCATGTCAGCCCGGTCTACAGCGGAGGGTTGGACGGCCGCCGAGAAAGGATCTTGTGCTTCACAAGGGCTCTGAGGGTACAGCGGGCACCAATGGGCCGAGTCGCTCTCCGGAGGACACGCAGTTCCTTCAAGGACTGCTAGACGATCCCGTGTCCAGCGTTAACTGGGACCTGGGTGCTTTCTGCTTTGACACCCCGCAAAACTTGGCTTTCCCGATGGATACATGGCCTGCTGTTCGAGAACTGGACGCATCAGATATTGAGCAGCAGATTGTTAGACCCGCCAACGTTCATTTCCAGACGCTCTCGCGGTTGAACGTCGAGGTGCACACGAATCTGGAGTACATATCGCGCATCGTAACAAAGACAAGGTGGAAAGGCTTTATATGCGACGGGCAAGACATGCTCAGCGGGTACAAGAACCTCCAGATGGTGATGAAGTCGGCGCAGGAGTTTCTCGCCGTTCTCAAGGCGCTGCATCGACAGCTCGGCACGCGGTCCGTGTGTAGAAAGTATCGCCATTCACCTTCAGATGCGATGACACTGGTGCTCGATCCCTCTCTTTCTGGCACAGAGTCTTCATCTTCGACGGGATCACCGTCGAGCGGAACTACTTCACCACCACCGCCCGTCTTTGACTCGTCCACCATGTTCCTTGTCGTATCCTGTTACATCCAAATCGTCAAACACCTAGAGCTTGCATTCGAAATGATATACGACTTCGCCACCGACGCGACGGAGGATGTCATGGGCCCCGCCGCTATGGAATTTGCAGAGGTAACCCTCATCGAAGCCTCGACGCAGTTTATCCTCTTCTGCGAGATTGTGCATCATTTCCTCGGCCAGATCAATCTGGTACTGGGACTCCCAAGTCCCTGGTCGAGTCGGAGCGCTTGGACGGGGCTTTTGACTTGTCAGCGTTATCGAGACATGGTCAACGTGGAACTAGGGTCTGTGGAAGGGCCGTGGACGGCGCGGCCGGCGAGGTTGATGGAGATGACCAGAGCAGTAAAGGAGGTTTTTGTAGAACTTTCTATGACGGGAGCTGATATGTGATAGAACGAGGGATTGGTGTTGGGATTGTGCGATTCTGTTTCACTGCACGTTTACAACGGTTTACTCACATAATTTAGTCTAGATATCCAGGATAACGAGTTAGACGGCGTGTCCAGGACTTTCCTGCGTGGCTTTCGTGGCCTAGTTTATCTCACCAGCATAATGCATCTACAAAAGGATGCGGCCTTTGAAGAAGTAGCTACAGTTTCATCACAAGTAGGAGCATATACTATGGAGCCTCATGAAACTAAAGCTTGACGCTTTATTAGGGGGCAATATGTGTGACTGTGGTATTAGGTGGAATAGGGTCTCGAGAGTTGTTTTGTCGAATAATTATGCTCCAAGTCATTCCAAGTTTGATATAGCATCACTTGCAGACCACCAGTTACTGTGTCGCCGTTGGTGCGTAACTCGGTCGTTTCGTCGTGAGGGACAATATTAGCATCGCCTTGAACTCCCTTCCGCGGCCTTAACTCCCGGCATAGATCAAACCAAGCCCCTCCCAGCTCGCTATACACGATTCGAAAACGTAAAGTCAAACTCGTTCCCTCCGAGTGCGGTAAACACAAAGGGAAACCTCCTCGCGATATCGACGGGCAGATTCTCAGGTACCATGTCCGGGCTCGTCTGAACAGATGAGCGTCGAGTCCTCCAAGGGGTGTGATCTTCGCAATGGGTTCGCTTGTTACGGCCTTTCTTGACTGGCGTAGGGAGGCCATGCTTTGCCTCTGCTGGGGGTTTAACGGCCCATTCGCAGGCCAAGACACCAAACTTGACCTTGTCGGGGCTCTTGTGCTTGCTCAACTCACTTGCCTTTGCGTACTTGACGAACCGGTCACGTAGCCACGCTTGGGTGTTGAGCACTCCGGAGTGAACCCTCCAATGATCACCATCTGTTTCGTAGTAGGTTCTGTTTGCTCCGTAAAAAGTTCCTCGCGGACGCGGTACTACCTCAAGGTCAGAGAAGCTGCAGATACTAAGCTATCGCTCCATCACCTACCATCCTCCTTCATCTCGGAGACTTGTTCAACTTGGTCGCGTGGAGCTTCAGCACCACAGGGCTTGCGTACGATGAGATAGTCGACAAAATAGAAGTGCTCCAAATTGGGCAGGTATTGGGCCAAAAACCGGTAAAGATGGTTCGGGTACCTGACGATATCGGAGGCATAGTGGACCTGGCCGCAATTTGGACATCGTCTAGTTGAACGTTGCTCGTGCCACTTGTGGCAGTATCGGACTGCAACCTTTCGGATTCGGTCCAATCCTGGGCACTTGAGGACTTTGGAGAAGCGAAAGCCATCCTCGAAAACATCGGGTGGAACGTACTCAAGATAGAACACATCTGAGGAGCAGTCTAGGCTGATGATGGGGCCATACTTCAAGCGCATCGTTGTTGATTGCCGTGTTAAGCTCTTGGCGATAAAGGCAGCTTCGCTGCAGGTGACCGAGAGCTTAACAAGCTGCTTGTTCAAGGTGGTGTAGTAAGAGACGTCGGCTTGCGGAGTGGGGTAGAGCATCCTTAGAGTACCGTCCTGCCTCAGGGTCGGGCGAATCTCTTGGTTGACCTCGAGCGCGATGGGGTCAACATCTTCGTCTTCGTCGGCCATGTTAAGAAAATGCCTCTCCCTGGCCCACCATACCCCATGCCCCGTGGAGTTTTCGTAACCAGTATCGATCTTGAGGAAGTGCATGCCAGGAGTTGCCAGAGTCTCTGCCCATATTTGATGGCGTATCTCTGGAGGAAGACGAGCGAAGGGAGAGAACACGCGGCAATGGGCGGGAATGTGGAACTTGAGTGGACGCTCCTTGGTGGTATTTGAATGAATGTCGGCATCTTCTTGGGATGAAGGAACACGCGGACGAGTGGTGAGGATCTGGTCGTCGTTATCAAGGCCGCGAGAAGCCATGATGGACGTGGGGCATGCTTATCGGTATCCCGCGATCATGAGTGAGGGGATGGTTAGAGAGAGTATTGCCGAGCACCAAAGAGCAGCTTTGGCAGAGCTCAAGACGCAGAGCATGCGAGTAAATGTAGATACAGAGTATCGATGGTGTTGAAAAGGTTAAAAAAAGAAAGAGCGCGGTCGGAGAGGTAGGAGCCTCATGGTGAATGGTGGGGAAGCTCGGGTCGGGTGTCACAACAGCGCCGTGCCTGCCTGAACAAAGTGTGCTGTAGCCAAGCGCCAAACAGGCAACTCCGCGCCACAGCAGCCACTATTTGCTCCCGCTGGGACAAACCTCGCCAATTCATTTCACGGTGGTCAAAGCCTTGACTATATTGGATGTTTTGTTAGCAACGATTTAAACCGTTTCCTTAGACCGAGAAAGCGTACTATTCATGCGCTGCTGCCTATGTCGTGCGTGATACGGGGACATTCACTGAGGGCGGTCGGTTTAATGGTTCATGGGAGCGATTGCGCAGCATCGTCATCTGGCCAAAGTTGATCAACACCTTGAAAGGACCCAAGCGCCTCAGCTGTGGTCAAGCGTTGGCACACAAGGCGGATTTGCATCTCTGACTGTGCCACAATATGATATCGTTGGCATGTCGAAACTCTGGGCCGACGTCACCAAGGGTCCATGGTACGGTCTAGACTGTTCAACGTGCAAACCGACAAGGGATCTGCAGGGTCAAGGGGACCCTTCATTGTGTCATTCAAGGAGCATTTCGGGGTCCAGACACAATGACACTGCCAAAATGATGGCATTGTTTGAAAGTCCATGTTCTAGACTTCGAAGCATTGGGGTCCATTGGCACGACATGGCGATCTCTGCATCAGGTCTCTATCTCTGAAGTTTGTCGCTCTTTGTGCCTCGGGTCCCAGCAAAGAGCTCCGTCGTAATCGCCGTGTTGATTGACAGACCAGATATCTAAACATGTACAAGTTCGTGAAGCTTGTAAAAATTCATTTTACAATCTCGTGTCAATCGTCACCGTCGACTCAACCAGTATCGTCATAGCTGATGAACTTTTTAATCAATCAGCCCAGCCAAGACATCAAGCCGCGACGTCATCGTGGGCATCTCCAACTGCTTGGCTA
Organism: Fusarium cicatricum; assembly: GCA_021730345.1. NCBI lineage: Eukaryota > Fungi > Ascomycota > Sordariomycetes > Hypocreales > Nectriaceae > Fusarium > Fusarium cicatricum. Next base: position 5,649 of record JAJODA010000055.1, on the reverse strand, counting down.
CACCACCACATGAGGCTGAGCGATCGGCAACCACTAAAGTGGAATCGAAAGGTCTGGACCGCCCGAGTTCGTGAGCGCCGGGTAGACACTGGACATGGAGTTGAACAGTTGATGGTCACATTATATTAATATCTTTTCAAGAGCCTGCTTTGATTCATACCGTATAAATTAAGCCTAGTGTCCTTCATTGAACCCATATGTGTTCCCCAGCGCTCGATTCAATACACAATACTACCACATAATTTTTCTACCGCATACCCGTTTTGTAGCCAAATGTGCTTACTTCTCACGGATAACACTTATTCGATGTTATGGCGTCTAACAACTCCTCTACACAGGCCGTATGTTACCTGAACCTCTCAACGTAAGCTTTCTCTTTTCTTCAATATGTCTAAGTCTCGACCGGACGTCCTCAACCGTGTTGCCTCGACCAAATTTGTCACTAACATCATCATCTTCTGCGGACCAGAACAACCTCCGACAACCCGCCAGCGGATTCCGATAAAAGTCTCAACCACCTTCCGCATCCGATCTCAGTCCCAGAAGAATCCCAATATAGCCTCAATCGCTATCTCGCCCCAGCCGAGTCACTAGCCCCAGGCCATCCCGAGTATCGTCTCCGACAACCTCCAGGCCTTGGACCCGCAAAGGACACTCAAACCAGCGAACGAGATAGTTTGCAGCGCATGGAAGAGATTCTTCGCGCCATCGATGCCCAATGTACATCTGCCTCAGGATAGTACCTCTACCGCGTCTCAGATAGGTAAGTCACCGAGAATGCTACTCCTTGGATCCCCAGTGCTAACTTTTACGGATGGTTTTGAAGTCAGACGCTATTATAGATACTTTGCCCACGTCAACCATACACTAGAGGCTCTCAATCCAATAACCAATGTTTTTTTTCCAAGTGACCCATTTGCTATTTCAAAGCTTGTTGCATACTCACTTTTTGTGACGTCCGTTTGAGTCAACGCGACTCGGCCACCAAAGCTTACTCTTCCGTAACGTAGATATTTGGATCAGAGTGGCTAGCGACTTTGCTAGGCGGCAAAGATTGTCCCCCATCTTGAAATGAAGTCTTTAGGCAAAATTAAGAATTCTCAAGTAATTCCACCCATGGATATATGGTATATCCGTACGAACATGTAGGCTGAAGGGAGGACGACCGCAACTTACATCCGTGGATGATGATAGCACTAGAGGGCACGTCACCGTCAAAGGACCTGCAGACCGAGCCTCTGTCCCACCAACACAGTTCGATCGCCGACCGCTTTCGGCATGACAAATATAGTCTTTTCGGGGCGACGCCCAGGTTGACCAACCAGGTGGCAGAGTGTCGGACGATGGCGAAACCGTTGGTCAAATGTAACAAAAGACATACAACTCTACGGGGGTTAAGCAAAAATACGTCGGTCTGCCCATAGAAGTTGTATGCGAGGAGCGGCGCATGTTTCCGTAACCAGCGTGATCCCCGGACATACGTAGTATGCTGTTCTCTCGCTGTAGGCGTATCGGCTCCTGCACCACGGCGTTGTGCGGAAGAAGGGTGATCTTTGTAAGCCCAGGCATCTTTATGCATGGTTGCTTACCTTGAGGAGCTAAGGATTCCGGGGGTTTCATATAGCTTTCGGCTCACCGAGGATCAGAACACACTGTGGCGAAAGAATATGGAATAAGTAATAATATCTGGATGCCAAGCCAAACCCACCAGACAAGGTCAATTATCTGACTTTTAGGAATTTCCGTCGGCCTCAAGACACCGCGGACGACCTCCAATCAAGACGATCGCAGCTTGCACAGCCTCCTTTTGACGCGACAGCACATATCTACTCGCAAGACCTCGAAGTCGAGCACAGCCCCCCCGTTTGACGCGGCGTCCCGCCTCCAATAGCAATTCTCAGTTTGCACTGCCTCAAACGACACGCGCTTGACTGACGTTTCGTTCCCGGGCTGAAAGTGGTCCCGGGTTCTTGCAGCTCCGCCCTTTGGGACTTCTGTGATGGTTGCGAGAGAGAGATTTGCTTGAACGAGGCAGTCTGGCAGCTTGGTCGAGCGTGAGCGTCATGAGGCTCTTTTGCTAGTAAATCGGTGTTCAGATTAGGCTGGCTATCAAGAGTTCGGCCCTAGAGTAGCTCGTTCATTATAAAGCCCTGCATTGCCCATCGTCACTTAGCCCAAGCGAAAGCAGCAAGACCTCATCTATAACTCCCATGCGAAAAATTACCTAAGATAATCGTCTCTGCACGAATACGACTGCAGTAAGATCAGCACAGCATGTCAACATCAGCGAACCATTACTTGAACCCTGGAACGTGAGCAGATCCAAGCGCATCTTGGCTTCTATATCACTGCTGCGGCTACTGACATCTCCCGTTATTAGCGCCCGTGACCCACCCCCGGCCGTTCCCGTGCCACACGACCCAACTTACACCCTACGAAGGTTCTTGGATGGGGGTGAGAACGTACATGGCAGAGCCTCTCTCGGGCCCCGGACCGTACCGTCTGTCTCAGAGTCCAGGAGACGGATGGCCGAGATCCTCAGCATATTGGACAAACCTTTGACGAAACCTACAAGTTGAACGGTAATTTTACATGCCTGATTCTTTCATAATGCTAGTCACCCTGCCTGCGCCTACTGCCACTAACTCTCACGTTCGACTTAGACACAAAACCCCGTCACTCCGTCTCGGCGCCGGCCTCCGGCTCCGAGCGGGAAAGGTGGGGACACCTCCCGCCATTTTAGAGTCAGAAACAGCCGCCAACCGCACCTTATCTCCTGGTCCCTGGGGATTGGCTTTTAGGCTGTTCTTATTCCCGGGCACTTTTGATTGAATACCTATTCATTGGATTGGTTGAATCCATGCTTTTGGAAGGCATTGGGTGCATTTCGGCGTTAAGCAGAGTTGCTGATGCCAACAGGCCCCACAAAACCTGCTTTGGCTGACGCCAGCCAGCGACTTTTACACCTAGCACTCCGGACCCAGGTAATCAGCGCGCTGATTGAATACGACTCAGAAGAAGTGGAGCTCAGTGTTCAGTCAGCATTTTCCATAGTTAAGAGAGTAATTAATACACTAGTAATGTACCGGTATTATCAATGCATTGATAAAACGTATACTCCGTAAGCTTTAGAGGTAAAGAGGAATGTACTTTTAAAGGCTGACGCGTCTGCCCAATTAGGAGACGGTAGCCAAATGGAGCCGGGTGCTGTGCCGGAGGGTGCAACGGTGCCAGGCCAAGTCTGGGGGTCTGGGGGTTGTGGGGGTACACTTACACTAAAATCGCAGGATCCTAGCTGGCGTCAGCAGTCAAAGCGGGCATCAAGAGAAGGATCATCAATATCCGGTGTTTGAAGAAATGGTTAGCTATAAAGCTTCGATGTTCCTTCCGCTTGGTCTCAGAAAACAATCTCATCTCACAACAGCTCAAAACACCTCAATTGCATCGCTCAACCTTGAAACGAATCATCAAATCACATCCACAATCATCTTTCACCAACATGGCCCCTTACACCAAATCCACTCCCATCAGTGAGCTTATCAGCGACTACGCCGACATCATCAAGGGAAAAACCATCCTCACCACCGGTGTCACTGCTGGCAGCCTTGGTGCCATCTTTGTCGAAGCCACAGCCGCCGCATCGCCGGGGCTCCTCATTCTTGCGGGACGCAACGTCTCAAAACTCGAAGATTTCGCTGCTACTCTTCAAAAATCCCACCCAAATGTCAAGACTCGGACACTCGTCGTTGACCTCAGCTCTATGGAATCAGTCCGCAACGCTGCCAAGGAAGTTAACAGCTGGGACGATGTGCCCAAGATCGACGTGGTAGTCAACAACGCCGCTCTCATGGCCGTTCCTTTCGCACTTACTGCGGACGGCTTCGAGACACAGTTTGCTGCTGGGTATCTGGGTCACTTCCTCTTGACAAACCTTATCATGGATAAGATCCTGGCTTCCGAGTCACCTCGTGTTGTCAACATCTCGAGCAACGGTCACAGCTTCAGCCCGATTCGCTTCTACGATCCTCATTTCAGTGTAAGTCAAGAAGTCCTCATCTCAGTATAACGAGTGTCGCTAACTGTCAAAGAACGGCGAGACCTACGACAGATGGAATGCTTACGGCCAAGCCAAGACCGCCAACATGCTCTTCTCCATGTCTCTGGCCCAGAAACTCGGAAGTCAAGGTCTGCAGTCGTATAGTGTTCACCCTGGTCTCATCGTAACTACTGGCTTGGGTAGCCACCTGGATTTCTCGTCCGTGGACGCTGACCTTGGGTCCTTCCGTAAGTCCCTTTACCAACTCACAGTCACCAGATACTAACCAAGCCGCAAGTCCAAGCTCAACGTAGCCGGGGTCATGCAGAGGGCTGGGAGTTCTTTCCGGCTGTCTCTGCCGAGGTTGGTGCAGCGACACATGCATTCGGCGCTTTCGACCCCAACATTAAAGGTAAGCAGAGGTACATCGTTCAACTTTTGATCCAGTGCTAACCACAAACAGCAACCAACGGCGCTCACCTCCTAGAGGCGCGCGTTGCAGACCCTTATGTTGACACCGTCAAGTCTTGGGCTAGGGATACCATCGAAGCAGACAAGTTGTGGAAGCTGTCTGAGAAGCTCCTTGACCAGAAGTTCAGATACTAGGTGGTTACGTGCAGATGTCAGATTTCATAAGAATATTGCAGTAGAATATTGTCATTACCTATATACATACAGCTCAGTACACCTTGAAGCTCCGAAAATGCCTGCTACCTTGTCTTTGTATCATGCAGTGACGAAGTAGTGCTTTCTGAGAACAACTTGCCACTCATACCACCCCAAACAAATCCCCTCCCTGGGTCGCTCAGCGGTCCTCTTTTTAGTGGATAACAGTATAGCACAAATATCCCAGGTCTCGTTGAATTAATCTGCTATTTTTCACAAGGTTCCATGCCTTCATTGTCTGGCCTCAAGAAGGGTGCGAGGTGTGTTGGTATTGTATATGAGTCGATAACCAAGCCTCCGTAATCAGCTCCGCATTATGTAACTGCACGAGGTCATCAAAAAGAAGTGCAACTAATTATCCAAGATTATTGTATCAATTGAGACATGCTCGAAAAGTAAGAAACAGTGGCTTGCCACTCGGGGACGCGGATGGGCAGATTGCACGAGGACGCTTCATGAAGCTGAAGATGATAGGGCAGACAGGAAGGCAATTTTAGAACATATAGAGCTGTTTCAGTTATATTCCACTTGTAACTCTAAGTCTAGAAATGAGAGAATATCGCTATTTAATATTTATAACAGATAGTTTTGCCTATAAGGTCAGTATTATACTTAATTTAAGTTTAAGTTAAATTTTAAGGGGATTAAATTAAAGAGGGTTAGAATTAAATTAAAAAGCGAAATTAAGCCTTAAATTAATATAATTAAATTAAATTAAATCTCTAAAGCTATAAAGAGGTATTATATATTAGTTTTTTAGTAGCGTAAGTACTTAATAGCCTCTAAAGTCTTATTATCTAGGCCTTAATACTATAGCTCTATTATAAGCTTTATCTTACTAAAGATATATTTATATTTAGCTAATATTAAGGGGTATAAAGAAGTAGGCTATAAGACCCCTAAAGCTAAGGGCTTATAGGGCTTAAGCCACTAAAAGAGCTTTATAT
>JAJODA010000054.1:0-33945 GCA_021730345.1 Fusarium cicatricum | reverse complement strand
CCCCATCCCCATCTCCCCTCCCCCCCCAGCAAGATCCGCGTCCAAGGACTCGGCCTAGGTGCTCGCATCACACACTTAACCATAAACCAACCCTTGGCCTCACGAACCGCGCTACCACTTCCGCCGCCAACAACATATACCGTCGCGCCGCCGCAAGTCTCTTTTTGCAAGCGCTCAGCCATTACCCTTCTTTCCCCTGTTACCGGACAAGACCAATCTGACGCGGGCTTGGGAGCTAAACCTGGCCGGCCATCGCCCTATCATCTATTCCGTGCAGCTGTAGCATGCTCCTGGTGCAAACACGGCAACCTCATACTTTTATTGACAACCACGCATCGCTGCGTTCCTCACCCGAAATCACCAAACTTGGCTTCGAGGCGACTTTGGACAACCTCTCCAGCTCTCCCAACTCTATGGAACGAAGTGCCCCGGAGTACTCGCAGTCAGGTTTGCCATCGCCCTATCCAAGCAACTTCGGCGACACCAATTCTGAAGGTTCGACGGCAGATCACGCATCTGCTGCGCAATATCCTGTCAAGCAGGAAGTCAATTATTCGACCTCGGCCACTCCCACCTCCGAGTACGGTGTCTATCCTCAGTCAGCTCGATCAGGATCTTTCCCAGACCACATTCAGCGTTCATACCATCCAGTCAGCAACACCAGCAGCGGAGGTATGGCGCAACAACAGAACAGTCCGTCTATGTCCCAGCACGATGGGCGAAACCATCAAGCCCACCCGGTCAAGTCTGACAGCGATGTTCCTATAGATCCGTCCATCGCCGCCCCGAGCCCAACTTACGCCTCGTACGGGCAGCACTCGCCTTATGCGCCCAACCCAGACATGACACACAGCTACTCTCATCCCAATAGTGGCATGTATGCGCAGCCGCGGCCGGATTGGACGGGCTATGGCCAGCACGGTGGTGCGCCGCTGACCCCGGGTCACCCTGTGTACGCACAGAACCCGGGTTCGGCGCCGCCGCCCCCAAGGCCCAATCAGGTATGTCGAGTCTTGCGCAAGCAGTAGGAAGCTACAATTCCAGAGAAACTTGCATGTCTTCCGCGCTCTGGGGTAAACTCCTCGTGCGAACGTGATGCTTAACAATCTGATGTTATTGAAACTAACCGCTCTTGTCTTTCAGGTCTACTCATTCGTTCCTATTCCCGGTGCGCAACAGCATAAGCGGCCTCGACGACGATATGAGGAGATTGAGCGCATGTACAAATGCGGATGGAATGGATGTGAGAAGGCCTACGGTACTCTGAACCACCTGAACGCCCATGTGACTATGCAATCTCATGGACAGAAGCGAACTCCAGAGGGTAAGTTGATAGACTCTTAGAGCTTTGTGGTTTACTCGCCGCCGGGAAGCTCTACGTGCTGAGATCAGCCAACTAACGTGGCCAATAGAATTCAAGGAAATTCGTAAGGAGTGGAAGCAGAGGAAGAAGGAAGAGGAGGCTCAGCGCAAGGTCGAAGAGGAACGACAACGCCAGGCTGCGCAGGCGGCTGCCGCCCAGAATGGAGGCCCTGACCCTCAGGGCCCGGATGGTACCCCGACCTCGAACTATCCTGGGTCGCGGCCCGTTCAGCTGCCTCCCATCGGATATCAGCCTGCACAGTATCCCCCACCTCCATCGGGAGCGGTTCCTCAGCAACCACTGCCTGACTACAACAATCACATGTATTCCAACTACCAGCCTCATTCGCCCTATGCCCAGCCAAGCCAGGGCATTTCCTACCAGGGTATGTCCCACAGAATCCATGCGGCTTGAAACGGCCGCCTTTTTCTCGCAAGCGCATGGACTAACCGGGCTTAGCAAACGGAGGACAACCCCCAAGCCACTGAGGCAGATGGACAAGCCAGGAGCAGGGCTCTAGAGGAGGAAAGTCACCAAAAGTCAGGATGGAAAAAGAATACCCACTGTACTATATTGGAAGTCTTGTCGCATCCACATCCTACCCAACCAACAACGCCTGCGGTGGGCCTTACCCGACACGACGGCTCCTATCAGGATGGAGAGGACATGATTTCTTTGTTCGGCAATTGTCCCTTTGCTTCGATTCAGGTAATCTTTGACAGGCGGCGTTATTTGCCCTTGCCGATCATTTGCATTCCTGGTTCCTGGACTTATTTTCTCCTCGGGGGAGGATTCTTTTTATGGAGTTTACGCATATACGCTTTCCGACAAGATAAGTGGATGGGGGAGTTTTCCGAGTCAATATCTTTCTCATTTTTTTTCCTCCGTTATTTTACGAGCATCCGGTGGCTGGTTTGGGGGCGGTCTGGTGGTTCGGCGTGGTTCTTATCTGCATTTAAGACGGACAATGGTATGCCGAAAAGGCGTGTCTCAATGGACTAGCTTCGGACCTGGTTCTGAAGGTGTAGTGATGGATGTCGAGGACGACGGTTCAATGATTTGATTTCCCCCTTTGTGCCGGGTAGAACGGCCAGGGGATTGATATCAGGTTTAAGGATGTTGATTGGCAAGTCTGAATCGAGCCGCTTGATGGCGGTGTCGAGGATGAAGCCAGATAGAGGTATGCATGGGAATGGAATCACACATTTGAAAGCAGATCACTATACGTGCGTGGATGTGAAACGTTTGTTGATGTACCGCCTGGTATGGTAGCTAAGCGACTATGTGTTGGTGTAACCCATGACTTGAAGCTCGTGAATATTAAGGGAGTGATGGCATGAGCCCTGTATAAACTCGACCTGAACTCGAGGCATGTTGCTTTGCTTGGTGGTGATAGAACCGGCAGCCAGGGTGTAAGTTGAGATGTCGTCTAGTTAAATGACTAGAGTATGCGCTGCACATGACATGCAGGCACAGTGGCACAGGGGCACAGGGCTTAGCATGGAACAAAAAGACTAGGGGAACCATTGTGTCGGGATCTGATCAGTCAGCCTTATTCTGTTTGAGGAAGATGCGGGTTTAAGACATTGGCGATGGCAAAAGCTGGGATAATGTGGGTGGCGCGCCAGGGCCTCGAGGGTGCAGAAGGGGTGGGTTGATGTTGCGGTTGTGCGACGGACGCTAAAGCGGCTACGAGATAGTCAGGGTGCGAAAAGCAGGGCCAGGGATGGGATGTGATGAGCAGCAGGCGAGGCAAGGTAAGGAAAGGTCGGGTAACACAAAGACAAGGCGCCTGGGCTAGCGTACGTTGGGTAGTGTAGGTAGCCTGGCTGCCTGGATAGCTACTAGGTAGTCACGTAGTGTATCTGAGGTGGTCTGATCGCTTGGTGACGAGGAGCCAACGCCAAGTGGAGGGAACTCTCGAGATCTAGGAGATTGGCGAGAGGATGGGTGTGTGCACGCACTTTAGTGACGGATATATATGAGGGTTAAGAGATCTACAACTGGGGTTTTATGAGCATGTACGGAGTAGGGATAACGAGACAAGAGGCGAACCCACATATATCGTACGTTTAACAAGATGGCTTTTGGAGTTGCAAAAACAGGGACAAGGACAAGGACAAGGGAAAGGGAAAGGGACGGAAATATGACCGGCTTTTGAATGCAAGAGGAACAAGATGCAAAACATCTGCCGCATCGCAGTCCATCATCTCACAACCTCGGTTGTTTCCAACTACCTATGTACTAGCAATATCAGCAACCCCAGAACTACCACGCATGCATATAAGCTACTGTAATAATGTCTGACCTAAGAAAACAAGGGGGGGCGTGCAAGACCGAAAATAAATAAATAGAACCGAACCAACCCTTTTCCCTACCAAGACCATAGCGAGTGCTTTGAGCGATTGGGAATTAAACCGAGCCTGAGTGTGTGTGACGCCGTTGCGGATGGACAAGGGGGGGTCCTGCGACGCTAGGAGAATTTAGCCGCTTTTCTTGTCTAAAGTACAGTACAAAGTACAGACACGAGGCGGACCTTGCAGCAGCCCGGCACGCAACGAGGCATGTGTGTTGGTAGTTAGTCTGCTTTAGTTTGGCAAACTTTAGGAGGCTCACATGGTGTCGGGTCTGTTTCTTTTCTTCTTTTATCGACTTTGTGCATCAAGGTTTAGTAGCCGTGGCAGATGCGGGAGGGACCGACTTTCTCGGCCGAGCCGCTGCGCCGGGTTCTGGAGTGAGACTGAGAATCGGCTGGCTGACACGGGTGTGGACATTGGGAAATGAAATAGGAGAGTTTTGAGGTGGTACAGAATCGAGATGTTGTACCACGTGAGGGGACTACATTTGTATTTCGCATATGTGCCAAATGTGTGTAGATGGATAGAACGGGCAGTTTTGGGCTATGCAACAAGTTATCATAGCTTTGCCACGAGAACCACTCCTTCCTTACCTTTCACATACTATGTACAACAATCAACTCTATTCGCATGTCAAGCGTTACCAGATCATGGTGTCACGAAAGCTATCTCAAGAAACACTCAGTCCAAGCCGAATCCCGACGGCGCGGTTGGGTTCACCGACGGACGGACCTGAGCCACCAAAAATAAAAATAGCCAAGGGGGTCCTGTTGAACCACACGGACACACACGCAGAAAGACGTGGGATCCATGGCGCTGCGTTGGGTTTTTAGCCTTAGTCCCACGCGCGCGGGCTCTATCTCGTTGTGGTTACGGCATGGTAGGGTTGCAAGGACAAGCTTGGATGCTGAGATGGGCTAGCTTTTGGCTCGCGGGGGAGTTGGCATTGAGATCTCTTGGCGTCTTCCTTTGTGTAGTGGAGGCGGTAGAGCGTAGTGTTGAATGCCTAGGTCGGTCGGTTATTGAACAAGGCCGCTAACAATGAGCACTTGAATATTGTTCTCGAACTTCCGTTAGACCATGCATCCCATTGATAATGCAAGGCCATTCTGAATCGTGTGATAAACATACAAAAAACCTTGTCTTGCCGATCCGTGCTAGACAGCAATCGGCCGAGAGAAAACGGTGGTGGTCCGAATCAACGTTCGGCGGCAGAGGCTTGCAGGGGCCTTGCGGCTCGGGACGACAACGGCTGCAGCGTTGAATACCTCTGCGGCTTATGCATGAGCAAGAGACAACTCTAATCAATTTACCTGGTGCGAATTTAATGCAAGATATTGCCTGTTCAAGACAGACAAGGCTACCGGCCGTTGAGAATGGCTGGGGGAGTGTGCATTGTCTTTGCATGGGCACGAGAGATAGAGTTGATATTGACAAAAGGTTCACCACATGATGTATCTGGTACTCATGCTCTTTCATGCTGACTGTTCATGGGTTCTTGGATTCGTATAATCTGTTAATGTCTTTTTACTCATCACCTTTATTCAATGTTAAAATGTGTTGATCGGCTCAATAGCACCAACATGTGGCACACTTGGGAGTTACCACATATTTCATGCAAACAACAGCAGTTCTATTTAAACCAACTACCTGACCTATTCACATAATTCCTTAAAGACCGAAAACCAATGTAAATGTCTTAGTTTTTTATTGCGTTGGCCGTGTGATGACGTGCTGCCCTGAGTTGGGCGCCCGTGCCTGCATTTTTCTGCCGTACCCCGCCATATCGCCAGCTCAAGCAAAACCTCAGCAACACATCTATCTTACCACGCTGTATCAGTTATTGACTTGGCTTCCAGGCGCTTCGAACTACCAGACTAAAGCATATACAGCATAGTTTTGTCTATACATCTTCGGTTGGCACCACGCAGTCGAAATGGAGGGCGACGCCCCGCCATCACACCCTCGCCCAAAGGGCCTGGCAAAATCAAACTCCAACAACTCTGCTGGCGGCAGCTCCGTCAGATCAGTCTCTGTTCTTGGCTCGTATCCGTTGGGATCACTTAAAGTGCATCAGCCGAATGACGCAGCTCACGTGGAAGAAGAAGACGACGACGACGATGACACCCCTCCAGCACTTGACCCTCCAGCACGACAGAAGGATGCTAGCAATTCTATCAACAAGACGTCTCCAGATAATTCATTCAAGTCGTTTCCAAGCTCTTTCCAGGATCCATTGGCCCACGACCTGGGAGGCGGTGATGTCGTCCTTGTCCTCGACTTGCCAGAGGTCTTCACCGTTGGGTACGACTCCATATCCTTTACAGCCAAGCACTTTGGCGGCGTAAGGGACATACCTCCAGGACCTCACTTTTTCTGGGTAGCTCACCCAGGCGGTCTCTCCACTCGCTGTGGCTTCTGGATAGTCAGCACTGGCGTTGATACGGTTCATGTCATGCAATGGGATAGGTTCAACGAGGTCCTTGGAGACTCTGCACGCGCTGAAGCTCGCATCCAGGCCGACAACCTCGAGTCGATTCACTCCAAGCTCGTCCCATACCGCGACCCTAGCACCGTCAACGCTGCCAGTGGAGATCTCTCTGAGACTGCATCGGAAAGAAATCTTAAGATGTGGGAACAGTTGACAGGCAAGGTCACTAAGGATGTCCTCAACCGCGTGACGGGACAGCAGTTTGATAACTGGACGGTGCACACGGGCGATCGTGTGAGAGGATCCATCCTCATGGCAGGAGAGATGGAGCTTGATAATTCTCTGTCAAATCCGCTACTCAAAGCTCGGGAACTCAACTTCACCTTTGGCCAGCGGTCCAAGACGTACTCGACCGACAACAAGGGCGCTGACCGAACACTCGAAGCTACAGATGCGACAGCTTACATACTTTCACTCATCGATGCATCTGACAATGATCTAAACGCCGATGATGTTGTTGGTGAATTCCAATTCTCTTACGTCGTTGGTATGCACCTTGGCAACGACTCGTGTATCCAACAATGGTGGCACATGCTGCTCAAGCTGTTTCTGAGAGCCTATTCTCTTCCTGCCCATAGGCCGAATCTCGCTGCCACCTTCATCCGCAGCCTGACTGCTCAGCTATCATACAGTACGTCTTGGCTCGATGGTTCGGTACTTGACTACGCCGACTCACAGACACGCGACCTGCGTCTTTCGCTCACGGTATACAAGCGCCGTCTCGACGAGATTCTCTTGGGTCTTAGAGCGCACGCTTTGCCTGAGCAGTTAAGTGTCGGAACCGCCTTTGCAGGACTCGAGGCTGCCGTTACCAGCGCACTTGATTGGGACATTCGTGGAGACTACCTGCGCCGTGGCAACGTCATGATGGAGGATGGAGAGGAGGTGGAACTTGAGGTAGCCGATCTCGCCGCCGAAGACGAGCGTGGCGAGTGGGCTCCTGAGGTCGTGGACCTGGACGAATCTGGACGGCAGCGTGATCTAGTCTCGTGGAACGACTAGGGACGTCGTGCTTCGAAGACACTTCATGCCCCGAGACGCTAGGGGAGGGTCGCGGGGAGAGCTGCCGTCGAGAGGATGAAGAAAGTGCGGAGGCGAGGGGCCAGCTTGCTACGAGGGCGAATAAGTCTGGGGAAGACATGAGTTGGTGGGCGTTTTACCCCTTTACTTGCTAGAAGAGATGCGAGCCGTCTGGCAGAACGGACTGAAGGTAATACATAAAGGACTTGGTTTGGGTAGAGCTGGGAGTTTGGAGTCACTTGTGTTGGCTAGTCTAGTTGGTTAGAGAAACGCCAGCATGATAATCCAATAATGAAGCATACGTTCTGCTTGGGTATCGTCTTGGAAGTGACCAGTAGTTGCATTGCGTGAAGCTACACAGAGTTTCTTGGCACAGCAAACAGACGAACATGGCAGTACTCCCATCTTCTCCAAACATGGTAGGAATAGGGCCAGCTTTAGACGCCGTCAGATCTCAAATTCATATCACGTAACGCATCGATGCCCAAAAAAAAAACAGTCTAAGCAGTCAAACCCAGTCACAGGACAGAACACAGAAACCAGAATGTCGGAGCGAGCCCAGCGACCAAGACAATTCATTGAGCACATCACAGTCTCTTGCAGCGTGAACCGCGTCGTTAACTTTGAAGATTTCATTTGCCTGCCAGATCCTTTACAATCCGCCAAAAGCAAGGCCATGCAAATGCCAATGGGAAACCCATTCCCGTACCAGGGAATATGTGACTCCGGTCCCTTTTCCGCACTGCCCGTAGTATCCTCCACTGCAACAACGCTCCGGCACCCCGTTTTCGTCCCCACGTACCGATTAACGGTAGGACTTCTGGAACCGGGCGCGGGCGCCGGGACCACCGAACTTCTTGGGCTCGCAGCGGCGGTTGTCGGCGACGAGGAGGGTTCGGTCAAACTGGACGAGGGCCTGCTTGAGGAGGTTCTTGGAGTGCTCATCGACGAACTTCTGGTAGTAGGCGATGAGGGACTTGGCGATGGCTTGACGGATAGCGTAGATCTGCGAGGTGTGACCACCGCCGGAGACGCGGACGCGGATGTCGACGTTGGCGAACTTGTCGAGGCCGACAACCAGGAGAGGCTCGTAGACCTATTGAGAGAAGAGTCTCAGCATGTGATTCCTTGTTCCACATTTCATATCGCTTTCGGGTTCCAATCGTCTTCGGGTTTTGGTGATGGGGGAGTGTGCTGCAGATCGCACAGGAGGGCTCAGAATCGTACCTTGAAGCGCAAGATCTCAGGCTGGACGAGCTGCAGAGGTCGGCCGTTGACCTTAATGAGACCACGGCCAGACTGGATTTGACAGACATGTTAGCATTCCGTGGGTGTCCTTCTCGTCGGGGTCGCAAGAATCCTCGTCTCCCCACGAACCTTGCAGTGGGCGACGGCGGTGGCCGTCTTCTTCTTGCCGAAGCATTGCACGCTCTGCGTCGTCGACATGATTGCTGATTAACTGGTTGCCGGAGGTGCTGTGAAGTTATCGAGCTGCGGGACGTGATTTGAGATGGTCTAGCTCGCCTGTCGATTTTTGTGAGGAAGGGTTTGTGCCCTCAGACTCAAACGACACTATGCCACTTTGAGTGGGGCCTTCTCTGCGGAGGCGACGCACCGAATTTGAGGCGAGAAAAAAAAAGTGGTGCACGTGATTGGGGCCACAAACCCTTCGACTCAGCAGCCCCATTCTCGACATTGCCAAAATTTCGCCTCGCCAGATCCTCGCGCCGGACACTATCACAGCCATCCAGCCCGTCAACTAACCCGCAGTCAAGGTATGCGACCACGAGCTCTCCTCCATCAGACATCACCGGATACAGAAGTACTGACATTTTATCAAGATGGTTTCCGCCAAGAAGCACGTCCCCATCGTGAAGAAGCGTACGTACCGTCTGCCCACGAACTTTCCCCTCGACGCTCCCAAGAGCCGCGACAATTGCTCGACGACGACCTTGAGGATGGCCGATGAGACTTGAGAGAGAGATATAGGGACAATATGTTGACTCGTGTGTACAGGCACGAAGCGCTTCGCCCGTCACCAGAGTGATCGGTTCATGTGCGTGGACCCTAGCTGGCGCAAGCCTAAGGGTATCGACAGCCGTGTCCGACGACGCTTCCGTGGCACCATTGCTATGCCCTCTGTACGTTCAACCTCTCTTTCATCGACAGGCAACACCGTGTTCCTGCTGGATGGACATTGGACGAATGCGGTGCTGATACTCTCGAATCCAGATCGGCTATGGCTCCAACAAGAAGACCCGTTACATGATGCCCTCCGGCCACAAGGCCTTCCTCGTCAGCAACGTCAACGATGTCGAGCTCCTTCTCATGCACAACCGAACCCACGCTGCCGAGTACGTACTCCCGAACGACATGCTTCTCTTCGAGGCATCTTGCTGACTGGACTACAGGATCGCCCACAACGTCTCGTCGAGGAAGCGAATTGACATCATTGCCCGCGCGAAGCAACTAGGCGTCAAGGTCACGAACCCCAAGGCGAAGGTCACCACCGAGGTTTAAAAGGTTATGGGACGGTTATTGGGCTGCTTTCGGTTATGCATCGGAAAGGGGTTTGCGTTGCTTGCGGTTCTGGCATATACCTCTTCGTGCTAGAGAATAAAACGCGCCGTTGAACGACAAGACAAATGAACTGGCATCAACCGCCGAACGCATCTCCTCGAGAGTCGGCAGACTCGAACCTGATGAGGGCACTAAGAGGGGCTTGGTGAACCCGGTGTACTGTGGATGAAGCCATGAAAGAAATAAACCCCTCTATGGGCCCTACCTTGTGTGTTGCCTCTTGGGTGTGCATGTGTCTGTTGTCTTACCGTTCGTTACTCAAGTCCTTGACCAGAGCGAACTCAATTGGTGGGCAATATCATAACAACCTCAGCCATGTCATTCTCAGAACAAGGTTTGGACTGCCGTTGGATATCCAGCCAGCACTACCCAAGACCAATGCTGAAGTCTACTGATCGTAATCTGCGTGTTTTACAAGAGGCTGGTGGCCATTGTAGACTTCTGTACTTGATGTTCCTCGCTACAATCGTTGTTCTCCAGCGTTGCTTACCCCATGGACGTGGCGTGAGAACATGGCGTCCCGACAAGACGAGCCTTGGGCATAATCAACTAAGACCGTAAAGTTCCATAAGAATCGACTGTCATCCATGGGTGTCATTACATCAAGTTGGATACCCAGAAATGGCAGTGATTTTGGCGCCGTAGGTGACGAGCGGCTGCCAGCTGCCTCGCAGTTGCCGTGAAGCTGGTGTCAACAATATCCTAAGGTCACCGTTGTTCTCTTTCCTTCTCATTCTCTCATTGTTTCTTTACTTACTGAAGCATCACGCGTCTTGACCAGTCCGTGTATGTCTGCTCTCTTCTTTCAACACACCTCATCAAGCAGTTTTACATTCTCCATCACTTACACTCGACGCTATCCGCCAGCTTCGAGCCATATTAAAAATACCAAGAGGCACCTTGAAATGCCTGAGAATTGATGGCTCGCGCTCGCCCACCGCACATCTAGGTGAACGTGACCCTCTCTCCGGCTGCCATGTCGACCCAGCAGGCGCATGGCAAAGAGAACCGGCCAGCCTTCCAGCCGCAATGCACGCACCTCACCATGACTCGGCTCTACGATGACGAAGCGATATGCGCCTCATGTCACGAACCGGGTCCGCTTGGATGGGTTTACCGGTGTACGCAGGATCGCGAAGAGATGATCGCGAAGAAGCAGCTGGTAGGCCCGAGCTGCATGTTCAATGAGCTGGGAACCTTTGCTGACCTCATCACAGCCCCCCTCCGATTACATTTACAATGATTTTGTTCTGGTAGACCAGATGGGCGTCCGGAAGGGTAGCCCTGAAGCGCGTCGGGACAAGCTAAGCTTCTTGAACGAAGTCACTCCTGAGCAGTTGGCCAAGTATAGGCCTGACCAGATCGCTACCATCTTGCGACAGAGAGACGAAGTGAGTAACAGCATAGTTAACTTGAAGAAGTCGAATTACTGACACTCGATTAGCTGAAAGCCGCCATTGCAAAAGAACAGTTTAAGAAAAGTAGTGCAGCCCTCTTTAGCTCCGTTGGCTCACCTCCTGGCTTCGAAGTCTTTACGAACGATAGTATTTACGCCGGACAATGGACTTGTGGCGAGCAGAAAGAATGCCAGTACATGGTATGCCCCAGGTGCCGTCCTGCATGCGCCGATCGAGCCTTTCTGAGTTTGGGTGCTGTTGCGGACGGAGAGGTTCCCCCTACGGCCGCTGTTGGATTTGGGTTTGGACAATTGGGCGGTAGACCCATCTGCAACGGAGAAATCCTAAAGCAAATGGAGGAGGACAATCCTCTACGAGTACGTGCCATGGTATGTTGACTTGGAAGCACCATCGCTAACATGTACAGGCCGGCCTTTGGTCTCTCCAGTGTCATGGCGAGCGTGAAGACCAGTCTCAAGTTAACCCAGGAACCGCATGGGTAAGGGAGCATCTGATGAGGCAAATTCTCGACGAGACGATCGCTCGCATCCGTGTCGAAGATGCACGATGGCGAGCACAATTAAGAAGTGAATGGCCTCTTGCAGAGCATGACACGACTCAGCTTGTCGCCGAACAACCCCATGAGTACGGACAGGCTCTTTCAGAAGTATTGCGAAGAGAAGAAGCTATGGGAGCCGAAGATTCCAATGTGGACACACCAAGTGGAGGAACTAGAGCTGCCATTCTTCAGTCGGGACGTAACCGACGGCAGCTGAACGACCCGATTCATTCCACATCGGCTTTTGCATGGTGAGTTCGATGTATGCTCACCCGCTCGCTTTGCTAACGAACAAACAGCCCCCGCGAGGGATCTAGGCGACGTCGTCTAACCGAGAGAATTTTGGCCAACAACCCTCCTAGTAGTCCCCCCGTAGGCTATGTGCGTCCACCTCTCAACGCAAACCACAGTGACCAAGCAGCTCCCCTGTTCCATTCTGATGACTCGCGAGATACCAGTCCACGGGCGACGGAACACGGTGACAACGGAGACAATATTACGCCTGCGCCATTGAGAGTGGATCGCGGCGTAGCCTTTACAGAGGAGAGCATCGAGACTGGCATGCCTGATGCGGTAACTCAAGTCTAGGTTCGCGTGCAGTTGCGACATGTGTGGATAGAAGGCATTCTTGGTGAACCATTAACAGCACAGCCTTTGATAAAAGGGTAGAGAGCGGTGCTCTACTGGCGTTCAGGAACTGGCCGGGCCTTTACTCTTGGGAAGCCAGGTCCTGACTGGTGGCTTTAGGCGGCTGTGTACGGCTGTTGTAAGTAGGTATTGTATCAGTTAGACCTAACTATTCTTGGTATGGTTCTTGATATGGTCCATCTGGGTTTCAGTGTCTTTATTATTAATTGTCATGCTTCAAGCTCTCAAGCACCTTTTTCATCATCTGGTTGCCCACCACCTTGGCCTCCTCGAACCGCGGCTCAAAGAACTCCTGCGTGCTCACGAAGCGCTTCTCCCACGTCTCGAAATGGCCCAGGCTCACACACTCGGCCCAACCCCGTGCCGCAAAGGTAAACTCAAGATCATCGCTACGATAAGTCTTGTCCTCGACGGCGGTCTGGATGGTTGCGTCGAGCACATCATCGTTCCGGAAGAGATACTCGGTGACGCCGAGGCGAAGACGGAACAAGGGCGTGCTGCACAACATGTGGTCGTAGGGGACAATATTGAGAGCAGCCCAGCAGTCCACCATGGCAAGGATGGAGAGGTGGTTGTTTGGTCGCGGCTCGTCGGTGGGCGTACCTAGAGAAAAAGATGAAAGGATAGAGGGCTCCAGCAGAGGGCGCGTATCCCACGTGGTCGATGGGCCAAAGACCTTGTCTCGCGCGCGGTAGACACGCTCCCTCAGGCCGACGAGATCGCCCTCGAGCATGAGCTTGTACAGATCCGTGACGCTGCGCGCATATTGGGCAATCTGCTCCTTGGCCTCTGGGTTAAGGATGGCGAGGCCGGCGTAGACGTGCCACTTCTGGCTGTAGATGCGCAGCATGAGGTTGACCTTTACGTTCTCGATGCCGCCGACGTAGCGGCTCAGCTCCCAGGGGAACTGCTTGTTGGCGTGCCAGGCCTTGCCCATGGACAGGAAGGCCGCGTGCGTGACGGCCTGGGTGTCGGCCGTGATGCGGTCGTGCTCGCGCGCCGAGAGGTATACGAACTTTGAGCGGAGACAGCCGAGGACAGCCTCGACCTTGCGGAGAGCCGCGTCCGGGGCGCGGTGCTGGATCAGCACGAGGGGCTGGTTAAAGGGGTCGACGTTGGGGCCGTGGAGGGAGTGGCATGAGAGGATGGATACGTCGGCCGGGAGGTGAGCCTCAAAAGCGGCGATCTCGGGGGATTTGCATGATGTCTGGCCGCCAACGATGGCACCAAGTTTGGTAGCTGTACGTGAAAGTGGATGTCAGTTGAGGACGGCTATTGCAGACAGACTCAAGTCTGGGACTAATGGGAGAGCAAATCACAAAAGAGACAATACGAGGGCGAGCGTACATGGTCCATACTGGGCAATCACACGATCAATGACGGCGGCCTCGACGCTATAGATGATGTAGTCGCTGGCGCGGGATACATAGTGGCCATTGCGGCAGATCTCTATATTTTTCTATTGGGGAACTTCAGCGACTGGAGGCAAAGCAGGTACACGAGGCACGAGACGAGAGCCGTACATTTCCAGCGTATTCTTTCTGCAGGCTTTCCTGGTTCTCTTCTCGGTCGCAGGCCATGATTCTAATCCGCCGTCAGCCACTCGGCGTGCGGAATCGCGCAGTCATCCAAAGTCGGTATCTGTTCTTTGTTCCATGTTAGCGTCTGTGTGCCCAAGCAAGTGGTGCAAGACAAAAAAGGTTGAAACGTGAAAGTTCTTCAGACAATAGTTTAAAAAGGTAGCTAGCAGTTACATCATTGAGAGCACAGGGCGTAATCTGGGGACCGGAACGGCCACCAGACGTCCCTGAACAATGCTCGAGCCAAATGCGCTCTAGTCATCATAATCGAGGAGGGGGTTGGGTGTTGTGAAAAAGAGAATTGACTTACCACGAGGAGAAAAGAGGCTGGGGTGCAGAGATCGCAATGACTCAGACTTACCTCCAGCCAGCGGCAGACAGCCTTTCGGCGTACATCTTGCCCATGTCGCCCATGCCAATCAGTCCGACGACAAAATCCTCCATCCCTTCCGGGATGGGCTGCGCGGGTGAGGCCATGATATCTAGTTCTTGATGGGGAGCAAGAGCAGAGAACATGAATCACATCCTGAAGCAAAACACCACCTCGAGCGAGCGTCTTGTTGGACTTTTCTTCAAAAGTCCTTGAGGGAGGAGGAGGTTGTTGTGAATGAAGGTCGTGAAGGAAGAAAGGTTGTCTGAAAAAAAGTTCAAGACTTTGTTTTTCTAGTCGAGGTGGGGCTGCTTTACGTAAGCATGTGCGGAAATGAGTGCCTGCGATATAACGATGGTGGATTCGGGTTATGCATCTATGAGGTTATCTGCGGAACAGCTCAGAAACCCGTGGATAAGGTAAAGAAAGCTCTTTGCGAATATTCTTGTTATCCACCACTCTGTAATCATGGAGGCTGTATTCGCGCTTGGTTCAAACGGCTCCGGCCAACTTGGCATTGGCCACAAAGAAGACGTCTCAGTGCCTAAACAAGTCATCTTTCACCCTGAACCGCAAGCCTCGCCCATCGCCCAAGTGACCGCTGGCGGTAACCATACGCTACTCCTCAGCAAATCTGGCCAGCTCTACTGGAGTGGAGACTCTACGCCCGGAGCTTGCGGTTTGATACATGACCCTGACGCGCCTGTCTTTCGGCAGATTCGACTTGTCAAGGATGGAGAAGCTTCGGTCGGCGAGATTGTCTTGATTGCGGCGACCTGGGAGGCTTCCATCATTGTATGCAAGGATGCAGGTGGTAGAAATACCAAGATGTTTAGCTTTGGTTGCGGTATGAAAGGCGAGTTGGGTCTAGGCGATCTCATCGTGCGGACACCTTCAGCAACCCAGATCAAAGAGTTTCCTCCTCCGGGGACAGAGGTCGTGGACTTGGCTGCTTGCATGGGCCACGCCGTCGCAGTCCTCAGCAACGGCGATGTCTATGGTTGGGGAAACGGGAGAAAATCTCAGGCTGGCGACCCTGGGCAAGTCATCCAGGCTCCACAAAAGATCGAGGGCGTCGACTTTAAAGTTGCTCGAGCCGTCTGTGGTCGGGAGTTTACATGCCTGTTCGGCGAGCCACAGAGCGGGAACATCAAAGTGCTCGGTTCAGACAAATGGGGGATTCAATCAAGCGCGCCACGGGCCTGTCCAGAGTGGAAAGACGTCGGAGCGAGTTGGGGGAACGTCTTTATCCTGACCAAAGATGGCACCCTACAAAGCTGGGGACGGGATGACCACGGACAACTACCACCCCCAAAACTCCCCCAGCTGAGCAAAATCGCAATCGGCAGCGAGCATGTGGTTGCGCTCTCGACAGCAGGTGATGTTCTCTCGTGGGGATGGGGCGAACACGGCAATTGTGGACCTCAGGTCGAGAACAACGATGTCAAAGGTCGATGGAACGTCATTGCATCGTCCAAATTCATTCCGCCTGGCTCTCAGATAGGAGCAGTCGGTGCAGGCTGTGCCACCAGTTGGATATTCATTACAGCTGAGTGAGCCCTTATCAAATTCTACACATCCAGCCCACTTCTCGACATTGCTTCTTAGTCTGGGAACAGAGCCAAGCTCTCCACGTCGGCAAGCTTCTGTGTCGGCTCCAAATATGTCGACTCGGCATCCGTTGGATCTGGGTGCTCGACTTCAGGTTGTGCAGTGACCGGTCTCTCCTCAATCCGGCTCATATGCATAGCAGGAGGATTCTAACAGAGTCAGTTTCTTGTTAAGCAAAAGGGGCCGTTCAACTCACAGGGTCGACACTATGATCCCACTCCAACCTCGCGTCCTCCTCCGCATCCTCCTCGTCATAATTCACAGGCTCCCAGCCTTCGTCCTGGACGAATAAACTCTCGGACCTCATAGTCGCAGGCGGCGGCGGCTTTTGCGAGGGTCGCAGGTCAAACGCTCCTATGCGCGATGCGCTGGCTCTAGCAGCGCTCATCTGCGGGGTGGGGATCTGCTGAGGCCTCGACGCGGGAGGTGGCTGCGGTTGAGCTTGTTGATGCTGTTGTGATGCAGACGGAGCCACACTCGTCCTACGAGATGTAGCTTCGAGGCGTGGGCCGGTGTTTTGCGGCGCATTCTTGCGGCCCTTCTTGGTTTTTTGGCCAGGGTTGCTGCCACGCTCGCCGACAGTCATGATGAGAAACTCACAGGCAATGGCATCGCCAGTGTAGGAAAGCTGGATGGGTCGGGTTGGGATGGAGTACCGAGCCGAGACGTCGTTGCCCGTGATACCAGCATGTTGGATGATGGCACGGAAGTCTTTGACGGAAATTATGATGTGGAGTTTATCTTCCACATCAATGTCGTCAAACTCGTCGGCTTCCACGGCGATGGATGTCTGAAGTGGCTTCTTCAGGACCGCTAGGGATGTCAGTACAGAGTTAGATAGGTAACAAGGAACATACCATCCTCGCTGACTGTCTTTTCGCTAAAGCAAGTAAAGTTGACATGTTCCCCGTCTGTATTGATGTCGAGAAACTCGATACCAGGACCAAAGTGATCCATCAGTTGTCGTAGTGTCCGCGATGCGATGGTCCAGTGGTGGGGGGCTTCTTGCTTGTTGAATTTGGCGTGCACAGGAGCGGCAACCTCGAAGGAGAGGCGATGCGTTGAGGTTATTCCGTTTCGAAAAATGAGACGTACGATGAAACGGCTTTGAACACCCTCTCCGTCCTCGATGGCGACGTCGCACCTGTCGATGAGAGTCTGCTTCTCGACATCTCTCTGGGAATCAGGCGCGGTGCGACTGCGAAACAGCGAGATCAACGCCTGCAGAAAGGTCAGGGATGCCACACATATAACGATGCTAGATAGCAAAAAACTCACCCGAATGTAAAGGGTGCAGTAGAAACGATCCCGAAATTGGCGGCTCCCCTGGTACTGGTAGCGTGAGAAGAACTTGTTGGTCGCGAACTTGACGCTAGCGTAGGCAGATTTGGATGTATTGAGCGTGGTGAGGACAAACTGTGAGGCATGAGCAAGATTATTGGTAAGGGAGGTTGGATGATGACACTAACGGAATCTTTGCGCGCTTCAAGTGAAACATCGTCGCTGAACTTGTTTAGGCAAATGAGGGCGTCACGAAAAGCTGCGACGCCTTCCTCGCTCAGTGTGAAGTTGAGGAGTGACATTTCACCAGTTCGATTGAGCGTTGAGTCAGCGAGCAAGCATGATGAGATCTGAGGATTTATTTCGATGGTGAAGGATTGAAGTTAAGTTATTCATTCGTGAACGCGTGCCTGCCGTGCGAGGCGGGAATCGATAAGCGCATAAATAAATTCCACTGACGTTTACCCTATACTATCACGTCAAAATCACTTGTTGCACGATTTGGAAGCACACACTTGATGATTGTAAGGGACAATTTGTTAATCAGAGGCTAAAACTGTCATTCTTTGTGTCGTAAATCATGGCCAAACTCCCCCACTCCCATTACGTCGTTCCATGCTTGTCTTGTAAAAGTGCCAGCACAACCCAAGCTCTAACCCGCTCTAGCTTCGAGAAAAGGTGGGCGAGACGGTTTAACTACGGAAACAGCTGAACTTTCCAAGAGAGAATCGCCAAGGGCCTCGTCGGACGCCATTCTTGTCAACGTGAACGCTGGTACCGAAGTGACGGCCACCGACGCCCTTTGACCAGAACAGACCCATGATATCGGTTGTTGTGTTGTTGTGTTGTGTGGTGGTGATGCTTGAGAATGGATTCACAAAGGTGGAGTAAAGTCTAGATGGGAACCTGTTAGTCCACGATGCTTCGCTCTTCGGACCAGAGAGAGTATGCTCACTTTTGTAGGGCGTAGTCTCGAGGTGGAATGTCGTTGAAAGAAGCTTGAATATGCAGGAATTAAGGTGATGAGGGGTCGACGATCAGCTTTATACGAGTTCCTGGTTTTAAAGGTTGGCAACAATCAATTACGTCCTTGGCAGGGACACGAGGCCTCTGTGGCTGGTTGGCCAGTGACATGATGTGACGTAACCACTGTGGCTGTGCTATGCAGTGTAACGCCACACCGGGGAGACAGACAAGTCTCTGATTAGCCCGGAAGAATAGCTCGAAATGTAACCTACATACGCGACAGGGATGACCAAGCTTCTAGCATTGGGGTGAAACAAAGCCCGGGCAGGAGATAACAACCTTGTTTCCACCTGGCTAGTGAAAGCCACTTTGTCTATACTTCTTCCAGAACGATTCTATGGACATGGATGTTCTTACTTTGTTCTCTGTTAAGCTGATGTTCAGAGGACTTCCTGGTCTTATGAGTGTAAGCCGTGCAAACCCTCCCATTGTTCAGACAATGTCATTGAGAGCGCTGTGGTCTTTCAAAACCATCCGACGCTTGGTGGCCGAACAAAAACAACAGGAATAAGTGATCATGGACATCACGAACATGAGTACGGAGTACAGACGAAAGAATTCCAACAGGCAACATGGGATTCAGTTGTATAAAAGGAGGACTTGAAGTTCATCTAGTCGCTTGCTCATCATCAACTCACTCAGCAATCACTCACTCATCCAGTAAACTAACACAGCAGAACCAGCACAGAAACCACACATCAGAACTAACACAACAGAAATCGCCAAGATGTCAAACAATTCAAGCAACACTCCCTCCCAAAACACTGACCAGCCAGGCCTTCGCCGCTCAACACGCCAAGGTCGCGGTGTCCGAACTAGCACCTTTCTTCGGGAGAACTACATCATGACCATGACCACCAATTCAAGCTTACCATCGGTACAGGATCCGGCCGCTACCCGCGATTGCATCAATGGGGTGAGCCCTCGGCCTGCTAACAATGATGCAGGAAACGCAGTTCCAGTAGGCCTACCCCTAGCAGTTCCCCGTCCGGCCCCTCAAGTCATGGACCCCCAAGTCAATGATCCTCTGAACCACACCGGACTCTCTGTTGGCGAACTAGCCGGGAACCTTCGAAATGACCCTTATCAGCATATCTTCGCCGAGCTGGAGGAGCAAAGAGAGTACAACCAGCGGCTGCTCGCCGTCCCAGATATTGCCCAAGGCCAGCGCGAGAGGAGCCAGCTAGACGAGATGCAAGAGCCCAGTCAGTTTAACGAGCTTTTTGGACAGCTGCAGGCAGCTGCCCAGGCCGAGGATCTTCGAGGCGACCCTGACCAAGAGATGCACGACGCCATGGCCGTGCACCGAGAGTACACCGAAGGGTACTTGCGCGCAGAATCCGAGACTCGGAGACTACATCAGCCTTTCGATGAGAACTCGTATGATGAGAACTTGCTTGAGCAGGAGATCGATCTCGATGAATGGCTGGCTCGCGAGTTACAGGCTGATAAGTAGGAAGAGGGACAGGGTTGTGGGACAGGTAGGGTTCTGGGCATAGGGTGAGTCGCTAACATATCCTGCAGGCAGTTTATCTTAGTAACAAATTAACCATCGTTGACAAAAGCGACCTTTGAAAGAGGGGAAACAAACGCGAGTGCGCATGCGAGCTCTATCTGATACATGTTTGTCTTCTTCATTGACCATCTATTTACCTGTAGCACATGTCGCATTTTAAGGCGATTACTTGCCAAAGTTAAGTTGACTTTGGCTGTTTTTGTAACCATGTTCTATTCTTCTTCTATAAGTCATGGGCTAATTCTTATGACCAACCTTATCCTGAGGCTCGCTCTCGACCGTCGCGGTCCGGCGTGCATCGTGCAGCATCTTGTGCAATTTGCACAGAAATACAATCTTGACGAACTGGACTCTGCCCTGAGGCATTCGTCTGCTATCGTCTTTTTATCACTGCCCTTTTTATCGGAAGTTCCGACAACGCTCATTACGTAAAGGTCACCAAAGACCACGAGAGTGCTCTGGTAGCAGGGTTCTCTACTTCATCAAGCGGTTGAGAGAGGTCGATTCAAACCTACCACAATGTGAAACCGTCAGAGCAAACGGGTCAGTAAAGTTGGATAATGACCGTGATCTGAAAATGACGGTAACCGGTTCCCTGGTCCAACCTGCACAGGGACGATGGACACGAGGCCTATCTGGAACACAGAAGAAAACCTGAGCATTGAGAGCCAACCGTCGCTGCAAGCAGGGCGTAGCCCCTGTTACGTGTTGTTAAAAACTAACCAGACTAGGTAACAAAAACATCTACATTCAAGAAAGTGGCTCGTTTTGGCATCATTCGGTCCGGAGCTCGTCCCAGCCTGCGGCGACCAAGCTTTCATCACCTGGTCTATCACCAGCACCAGTCCAGTAGAAAAGGCCCCCCAGCTCCAAAGCCTTGGCGTACCTCGCTTTGATACGGACGGTGCTGGGCACGTCAAACGAGACAAAGCCCTTGTCGCCGTCACGGTCGACAAAAGAGGCTGCTGCCACGCCCTCATCAACATCTGCCCTCTTAACCCAAGCATCAGGCAGGTCGCAGTAGTCCATCTCTCCCGCACCCTCAAAAGGCTGACCCGGAGCACGCGCCTGACCAAAGAACCTGGCGTATACAGGCACGCCAAGGAGAATCTTGCGGCTGGGGAAGCCATGGTTGACCACATAGTTGACACCACCTTGACAGGACTTGCGCAGCGTGGGATATACCTCGCTGAGGTCCTCGCTAGGGGGAAGAAGCTGTGCTTGATGGCCACAAACATCGGTCCAGCCGCCGGTAAAGTCGTAGGCCATGAGGTTGAGAAAGTCAAGCAATTTGGCCACAGCTGGTAGGTTTAGGTGCTTGAGGCAGTATTCCCCGACGGGGAGGGCGCTGGTCAAGAGATAGTCAGGCGCTGGCATAACCTCTCTAATAGCTTGGAGGAACAGGAGATAGTTCTCTCCGGTTTCGGGCGTCGAAGGGTGCTCCCAGTCAAATATAAGAGAAGGTCAGCAGTGTTGGGCCATTGGATGCCTTGTACACAATTTTGAACTCACTATCAACGCCATCAAACTGGTGAGCGTCGCAGAATTCTTTGGCCTGCTGTGCGAATGTTTGTCTTGCTTGTTGGCTCTCAGCAAGCGCAGGGAATTCCTTGCTGCTGGAACCTCCGCCGATGGACACGATTGTCTTTATGTGTGGGTTTTCCTTCTTCAGTTTGGCAATGGCTGCGAGACAGCCTTTCTCGCCATCGACTGCTTTGTCGTTGTCAGCCCATTCATCGAGCGCCTGACGCACAAAGGTTAGCGATTGATGGATCGAGCAAAGGTTACATCGTGGGGGATTGCTAACCCGAAGCGTGCCATCCTCGTTGACGCTAAAACATTTAGCCTGAGATCTTGAATCTGGGGATCGCGGGATGACGTTTTGCTCACTCACCCGACAAAGGCGTAGAAAACGTGAGTTACAATCGAAACATCCAACGATGAGGGAGGACGTTCTTTGTAGACTCTCCACGAGGGATAATACACGGCATTGGCGTATTGGCTCATGTTGGCTCGGTTGACGATCAGAAGACAAGATGATGCTAAAGACAAGGGGACCCTGGCGAATCGATTTGATACCCCACCAGGCTTATGTTGGACAAGGGTTCACCGGTGACCCCGCAAGGTACAGGATATTCAGCTCGGTGAATGATGATTTGTGTGAGTTGATTGGGTCTGCTCGAAGATGCCTACCTACTATGAAGGTAGGATCCTTTGAGATCAAGATGGACAAAGCGAACCCTTTATATACTCGACACACCCTATCACTGATGACGAATATGGTAAGGATTTCTATAAATCTAGTTGCCACTGACTTTACCATCTTGCCTCTGGAGACATGATGAACTAACAAGAGTATCAGAGAAAACACCAAATACGGCTGTGCTGAAACTACAAGTACAAATCTTAAACCCACCCATAGCCTCTTTGCGCCCACAACTGCTAATCCTACATCTTATCCGTCATCATTGACACCATCTCTCAACCTGGACACCTTGCAGCTCGTCAAGTACATCAAAACTCATACCCGGCTGCCTCGAAGCTACGATAATTATGTCAAACGTCTGAAGTACGTCCCTCCGCCAGTCTTCATCTGGCAAGCGGCGAATCTGGGGAAACGACTCCTGTTTAACTAAAGAATCGGCCCAGCAGACGTCAACCTCATGAGACACTGCCAGATTCCTGGCCAAGTCAGCACCGGGAGAATTATCCAGCACCGGTTGACCGGCTTTGAAGCCCATGCCAACCACCAGCACACTTGGTGTACGTCCAATAACACTCTGTCGTAGTGACTTCAGAGTTCTCTCAGCGAGCCTAGAAGGCCTGGAGTGCATCCTTTCAGTAACAGACTCTAAGAGAGGGAAGTGATTATTTGAGAGGAGATAAAAGGGGTTGACGGGTATACAATGACCCCCAACACCGACCCCTGGGGAGTATGGCATGTAACCAAATGGCTTAGTTGATGCAGCCGCGCAGACCTCGTATGGGTCAATGCTATGAGGAATACATGCGTCTGCCATCTCATTGGCGTAAGCAATGCAGATCATTCTCTGACAGTTCTCGTAGAGCTTCATCATCTCGGCGACTTCAGGCTTTGACACTGGAATCACCTCGTCGAAGATAGCTGAGTAGACTCGGCTGATGGCGTCGAGGGAGCCGGGCACCACATCATCAAGGCCTGAAATGATCTTTGGTATCGATCGAACTGGCGGCTCAACGCGACCCGGATCGACACGCTTAGGATGTTAGCGAGGCTTGGCCGACGGGCATGTTGCAGTGTAGACTTACCTCGGGAGACATGCCTGCAAAGAGATTGCGGCTTGCAGCAAGGGGACCAAGAAGCTTCCGTGTCATGCCAACAGCCACAGAGCTTTCGATTACGACTGTAGAGCCAGGTCGGGCTACCCCGCCCACGGTTTTGAGGGCATCGCAAAGATAAGAGGAATCGATAGTCTTGTCCGGACGCAACAGCGTGGGGACAGAGATCAAGAAATGCGTAGCCCGAATAAGATCATCGGCATCTCTTGAGAATTGAATATTGTGATTGTCGTGGTACTCGGTACGAAGTTGATGGATTCTCTTGTCAGAGACATCATAACCTATTACTTGGTACCGGGACGAGAATGAGCCGACGAGATGTGTGCCAACGTAGCCAACACCGATGACAGCAATGATGGGCTCGTCTCTGGTGGTAACCTCTGAGGAGACATCCGCAAAATCTGCGATACTAATGCCGGAGTCTGAAGAGGGGGAGCTGAGTGGCGGACTATCAGGACAAAACATGAAGTTGTCGAGACGAGTCCAGGGGGTGCTTTCTTTGGAGATTTCAGTCTTCATCTTGAGAGGTTGATGACCAACTCTGACTCTGGAATTTATGGCTTGAGCCATGATGAGTGCTCTGAAGAAGAAGAGAAGAATGAAGTTGGGAATAGTTGCAAGTGTAGTAATGACACAAATTGATTGATGCTGTGAATAACTTGGCAAGATGAGATCTGTTTATATGCTTGCATGAAGGTCTTATTGTAGTTTTAATCGTGCCATGATACTGATCTACATAGACTTGTACTAGTGTACTGCCTCCTCCTACTTGTGATGATCACTCACTATAGACACGATGAGGTCATCACCATCTTCTACGAGTTTTCTTTCTCCTTCTCTCATCACGATGATGTTTCTGAAGCCAGAGGCCCACAACGTCGGCAACTAAGTCTCGGTATCCAAGTTCCCGGTTCAACTCATTCGCCATGGAAACACCCCTGGCTCCGCATTCCAGTCGCGATGCAGATCTCTTTGATGTAAACGCCCAACGTCGTCGATCTTCAGGAAATAGTCCCGTTGTAGTAAAGGTTCCTGGCCATCTCGCCCCGAAACAGAAGCACCCTCCATCTTGCCCCTCTTCTTTGAGGACGGAAACTAATGCAAAGGGCCCGTTGCCAAAGCCGATGTCTAGTGCGACTCCTGCAAGGGCAAACGAACTAACCCTGACGCCTCCCGATTCAGAGCATTGGACCAACTTTGGCCACAGGCTCTTCGGAGCCGGGTTTTCCTGGTACATCAGCGGCTTTAAACTCTGCCGTTTAGCGTCTAATGAGTTGTGTCCACCATCGGTTGTGAGGCGTCACCATATCGCACCTGTTGACTGGTGTCGAGGCGTTTTCCTGTGCGACTCATTGTGTTGACGAACACGTATGAGGAACAAAAAGACTCTGAAACTGGATGTCATCTGATGTTAGTTCAGTCCTGGGCTATATGCCGGTACTCAAGGCTGCCCGCTCGGAACGACACACTGCCGCGCAGGCACAATTTGACATATGAGATCCATCATGTTTTCCTTTGGTCAATGCGCTGACAACTTGAATATTTTGTTTCCTCAGGTAGTGCTCGGGCATCTGTCACTTCTAGCGGAGTACAGGGGGTATCCTTGCTGACATATGGCACAGGAGTAGATCGACCAGGTCTCGGGTTTCCTTAATCTCGATCTTATCAAGATCTGAGGCTCCACAGTCATGTGTCGTTTTGATACGCAGTCATATGGAGCGTCGTAGTGTTTACTAAAGCACTTGCAGGGAGCATCTTGACTGATTCACGTGTCTCATGACCTAGGCTTGCATGGAAATACCAGGAGAGTGGTCTAACTTGATGACGTTGAACAATTCAGGGCAAAGGTACAATAACCTGGATATTGTATGGGTATGCTTCAACAAACACATGTGGTTGGGTAACCAGGATCCTTCCATCCACGTCTTGGTCCCGATGGCGTTTGGCTCTTCATGATAGCTGCAAGGGCCATCGAATCGTTAGGCGTTGCTCCACTTCACTCTGTACCGGCTACACATAAGGGATAATGGGCTTGTTGTTCCGTCTTGCGCGTGCTCCGATGATCAGCACCCCATCTTTGCGTGCTTCTAGTTCTGACCTGTGTCTGTGAAAGCGTCTCTCGGAGCTCCATCCCGACGATTGATTGATGAACGGGGTAAAGGAGTGTCGGCACACTCGAGTGACAGACAATACTGCGGCGTTTAGAGCATCCTGATCCTCTTCGGAAAGGCTTGTCTTCACTTGGATACTGCAGTTCAGCCACTTCACGTTAGCATGAACGTCACAGGAGCATCACACTCCACATAAACTAAGAGACGATTTTGACAATTTCTATACTACTTGGACGAGTAATATACTAGAACTGTGTTACTTTAGTCGACTAGATAGCCCAACACTGTAAGGGCCACAGTGAGGAACAGAACAGCTAGCTGTACCCCATCCAGCCATGACTTGAAACGTTACCCTTGATACGACTTCCCGGGACCCAAGGACCGTTTCCAAACTCTCTTGAGTATCTCGGCAAGCGTTGGAAAACGCCATGTTCTATCGAAAGCTGATTGTTCGGCTGTGGGGATACCCGTTCCGTAGTTTGACGCCGCTCCGGTTCCACCCCTGAATATCTAGCGTGAGGTTGGCGGCCAAACGTGAGCTCCTCTTATGCCAAGGTTCGTTTCATGATGCTTGGTTTCTTGAACGTTACGGCTTCTAGTAGGATGGAAGCATGCTATTCCAGAAACGCAGTGACCTGCGTCATTGCGACAGATTTCGGACACACACTTGCTTCGGTCTATGTCCGTATGGGGAGTTGCCGATGATGCAATCGGAAGCAACATGAGGGAT
Organism: Fusarium cicatricum; assembly: GCA_021730345.1. Lineage (NCBI taxonomy): Eukaryota > Fungi > Ascomycota > Sordariomycetes > Hypocreales > Nectriaceae > Fusarium > Fusarium cicatricum. Next base: position 7,987 of record JAJODA010000054.1, on the reverse strand, counting down.
CCGGGACCTTCTGAATGAATCGTGTTGATGATCGACGTCAGATATCACGTCTAGGCTCGATGATGATGGTGATGTTGATGGTCATTGCTCTGCAGGGAGCGGGTCACGCCGAGACCTGGTCTCTATTGAGTGTAAGGGGCTTCTTCAAAGAGAGTCTGACAGAAACTGACAAGTGATCATCATGCCCTTTGCTTATTTTTAAGCATGAGCATGCCCTTTAATATTTTGGCAAGTCTTAGTTATCCTAGTTCCTCTTGTGTCAACTCACATTTATACTCCAACTAAGATCAACACAATGGATACCGTACGCATCGAAAACGGCGAGGATATCATGAGAGTTGTAAGTATTATCCTTCCTAGTGACATGCCTTATCTAACTGGTTCTAGAACTACTCTTTACGCAGTCCTGTTCAACGCAAAGAGCAGAATCCTCCTCCTGTCAGCTACGGGAAGCATCTTTTACGAGATGTGGATGAACGACTAAGCCATGCTCCTCTTAGGGAGACTCTGAGGAGACCTAGTGAGGAAGAAATGAGGTCTTCGATTGACAGCTACCTTCCATCGGTGTTTGGGTCAAACCGGTCTTACAAGTCTTCCTTTGCTCAAACCTCGATTGACACACCCATCTCAATCTACCAGCCCACAAAACCAAGCAGTCTCTACTCTACGAAAGCACCCGCGCGAAAAGATCTCATTGTTCCTGTTCCGAGGCTACCCGATCCGGTCGTTCACCGGCGGGAAGGTTCTGACGCGAGTGCGAGAGACACCCCAACACAGGCTTTCGCTGCTGTGGCTACTCAGACGTCACCTCGCAACTCTGTTCTCAAAGATACTGCTCAGAGCCCTGGGGTTGAGATTGATTCTGAATCTCAGAACTTGGACGAGTATCTGCGAGGGTACGGAAAGAGACGAGTGACGAGGCAAAAGTACATCTTCACAGCATTCCTAATCAGCGTCAAGTAAGTGTACCAACTATAAGAACAAGACCAAGTCGCTAACATGATGTAGTTTCATGTTCATCTTTGCATCGTGGTGGTGGCCTCGATACTATTACATCTACCTCCCATTCATCTCCCTGCCTCTGGTCATCAACTGCATCTGCATTGCGTCAATCATCTTCTTTTCTATTCGGTACCGCATCTGGCCTGAGAAGATCATCATGCCTGAACATCCCGAGACAATGGTCATGATCATGCCCTGCTATAACGAAACGCTCGAGGAATGCACCAAGTCGTTGGATTCTCTCGTCGATCAGCAGAACATTGATGATCACCCGCGCTGCATTGTAGTCATCTGTGATGGCCGAGTTCGAGGCCCTGGAATGGCCAAAACAACAGCTCAGTACTTGAACGAGGACATCTTCGTTGACCAAGTGCATCGCGAGAAGATCCAGAAAGCCTACCGAGCCTGGGATGGCCAAGCCATGGACATTGAAATCTCGTGGGGCTATTACAAAGGCGTTCCCTTCTACTGCATCATCAAAGAGCAGAACCAAGGCAAACGAGATTCTCTGATTGTCGTCCGGTCCATGGCTTTCAAGTACAATATGCGAAACACCAACCCGACAACCATCTTCTCTTCCCGCTTCTTTCTCTCCATGAGTGACTGGCTTAGCCAGGAAGCCAGGATTAATCAAGTCGACCACATCGTCGGCATGGATGCCGACACTGTCTTTGATACAAGCTGCATCTCTGAGCTTCTCAAGGAGTCCAGGTACCCAAATACTGTGGGCGTCTGCGGCTATGTCTCAGTCGATTTCAGCACTGGCAACTGGAACCTCTGGTCGATATATCAGAACGCAGAGTATACAATCGCTCAAGGCCTACGACGCCTACACCAGTCCATTGCTACCAAGAAGGTCTCTTGTTTACCTGGATGCTGTCAATTGCTCAAGGTCTGTGAGATGACCTGCGGAGACAAGGTTCTTATCGACTTGTTTGGCTACCATCCCAGGCCCCTCGATGGCGTTCTCAAAAGAATTCGAGCAACTGCCTCTGAAGATCGCCATCATATTTGTACCCTTCTCACTACCTTCCCAGAGGCTCAGACTCGTCAGGCATTACGGGCGAAGGCTTTCACGGATGTTCCTCACTCGTGGAGTGTCTTTCTCTCACAGCGCCGTCGCTGGACTCTCGGTGCCACCTCAAACGATCTCTTGCTCACGTATTCACGAAATACTCAATGGTGGGAGAGGATCATGGCCTTTTCCAACGTCCTCACCTGGTGCCTCAACGTCTTCGTAATTGCTTCTTTAGCTTGCATGATCTATGCGTTTATGCATCAGCCGCTCTGGCTAGTCATGGCTTTTGCGAGTATTATGATCGTACCTCTTATTTACTACATTTCACTGGCTACCTGGCTCCCAACAACCATGCTTGAAAGAGTACAGTTTCTTTTTGGCCTTTTCATCTTTGTCGTTGGCGGACCATTTCTCAACATCTGCGTCCTCCTGTTCGCAGTATTCAACCTCGATCAGTTCGGCTGGGGCAAGACGCGCCAGGTCGTTACAGAGACGCCACAAGAGAACTTGCAGGAGAAGGAGAAAGCCGAACATGTTTCCAGCAGTTCATCGCAAGCACAGGCTAGTGGCAGTCACGGTGAAGAGACCCTAGCGGAGGCACCTATCAGCATGCCAAGAGCAATCTATGTTCCTCCGACTGCTCAGCATCCTTGACTTAGATCGAGTAGCGAGTAAAAGTTCACACAAGAGTAGCAGCCGTTGACCGGTTATTTTCCTTTGTCTAGAGTTTCCATAGAATTAGATAAAAACTCAATCACTCAACTAGTCTAAGCAAACGCCGTTGCGGTAAACCGTTGTCGAAACTTCGACCAGTGTTCCTGTCCTCCTTTTCTGACTTTGAACCGCACACTGACTTCCCGTCGCCCTGTCGATCTCCAAAACGCTGGAATAGACTAAATCAGTGTTTTCCGAGAATTTCAGCCTCTACTACGTAGTGCAGTTGGGCCCACTATCTTGGCAGGAGTCGTTGGCGTTTGCCTTTACGTAGACGAAAGCCAATATCCATGGCACCATGGATGGGTGTGGCACTCTGGAACCATTATCGAAGCATGCTGATCTTTACTATTCCTGACGAGACCTGGCTACTGCAAGGAACAACTCCGCCGTTGTCAAACGCCATCGTTTGCGAGTTCGTCAAGCGTGACAACACAACCTGACAGTCTATACCTAGCGTCTTCTCAGCATTGGGCTCGATAACACTTGACTGTGGAGTAAAAGTGCGTCATGACAGGTATTGCTCACTTAGACGTGTTCTTTGATGATCGCCGATCAGCATCGTTCGCCGAGATGTGGTCCCGTAGAGTGACAGCCATGTTTCTCAACCATGACGCTTCGCCACGGCACGAATCAATGGCTCTGCATCATTCTTGGCTCACTTGTCCTTGGCTTGTAACTCGATGTGGAATTCAAGAGCGAGACCGCACTGGGCCGCTAAGCCACCCATTTCATCGATCATGGGGTGGTGAGAAGAATTGCCGACTAAGACGCCCGGATCGTCATCAAGAATCTCAAGCCGGAGCAAGTCGATGGATCGGATAAAACTTCGAGTGACGAATAGAAGCTTTTTGCGTCTGATAGCGTATATTATATAGACTTACAGCGTCCTACTCGCAAGTTACAGAGCAGTTCCCTCACAACCCCTTACTTATCAGTCATCTTCTTCCCGCTTGGTTGCATCCTGCCACAAGGCTTCAGGTTTATTTCTAAAGACATCTCATCTCTTCTCAACTCTCTCATCATGAGAGGCATCCATGCTTTATCTCTGTCTAGTCTACCAAGCCTTGTGCTTGGAGATGGACTCATCGCCAGACGCAAAGGTGCCGAACTCAACTTCAAAGTCATTCACGCAAACGATGCCTCATCACAGCCTATGATACTCCAGAAGCGAGTCTCTTGCGGAAAAGGCGCTGGATCCTGCCCTAGCGGTCAGTGCTGCTCTGGTTCGGGCAATTGTGGTACAACGAAGCAGCATTGCATATCACCAAGTTGCCAGATTGCTTATAGCAACGGCAACTGTGATGCTAGGTAAGCCTCATCCCAATCATGGGAAGTAATTCACTCTTACAACATCCTAGCAAGAAACCCAGCGGTGAAACCACGGCAAATGTACCTAGGCAGGCAACTGGTACCGTTCCATACAGTACGTTCGTGAGCGTATTCTAGATTCTCTTCCTAACCCAGAGACAGATGTATACATCACCAACTGCTCTGTGCCGGGCACAGTTGCCCTTACTTTCGGTAAGACCCTCAGTACCCGTCTACAAAAATAACCACCAACAGAGAGGCTCATAATATCCAGACGACGGACCATACACATACACAGACCATATCCTCGACGTTTTAGAGGAGAACAATGTCAAAGCCACCTTCTTCATCGTCGGAAACAACCTTGGTAAAGGTCGGATCGACGACGAATCAACAGGCTGGCCCAAGGTCCTCCGCCGGATGCACTCTGCCGGCCACCAACTCGCTTCTCATAGTTGGTCGCACGAGGACCTTTCCGCTGTAACTGACGAGATCCGTCAGCAGCAGATGATCTACAATGAGATGGCCTTCCGCAACATATTTGGGTGGTTTCCCAAGTATCTCCGCCCGCCTTACGGAAGCTGCTCGCGAGCATCTGGGTGCCTGGACTACGTGACAAAGCTCGGGTACCATGTTGTCAACTGGAATCTTGACACCAAAGACTATGAGCATGACTCTCCAAGTGAAATCCAGACCAGCAAGAACACGTTTTCTGACGGAGTGTCGACTTGTGCCAAGTCGCATAGTTACATCGAACTGAGCCACGATGTGCACCAGCAGACGGCTTACAACCTGACCTCGTTTATGATCAAGACAATAAAGGAGAGAGGGTACCGTGCTGTCACAGTGGGAGAGTGTCTGGGAGATTCACCCCAGAACTGGTATGTCGATGCTAGTGGAACTAAGACTAGTGGCACCGCAAGTAAGTAAACATCAAGTTTTGGCATCATGGTGTGCTTTAACGTTTCGCATTTCACCCTCCCTATTATATGGGCTTCTTGGAATCACTCTCAAAATCTTGTTAGATAAGACACTAATTCCACGTTCATTAGGCGCCTCTTCAACCATTGCCTCGAGTATTCCCTCTAGTAGTTCATCAATCACCAAAGACGGCACTTGCGGTGCCAAAAGCGGTGGACTAAAGTGCACAGGATCCAAGTATGGCGACTGTTGTTCATATGCGGGCTTCTGGTACGTCAAGGTCAGGTCCTTGCCCCTTTAGACTCAACTAACCATCTCCAGTGGATCAACATCCGGTTACTGCGACGGCGGATGCCAAGCCGGGTATGGGAGATGCAATACGTGGAAGCCAAGCGACGGTCTTATTGTCTCGGATAACGGCCTCTGCGGTGACAAGTATAAGCAGACTTGCAAAGGATCCAGATACGGAGGTTGCTGCTCCAAGTACGGCAACTGGTGAGTCTATCATCTCCTTCGCCTTCCAACCGTGCTAACCTCGTTCTCAAGTGGTAAAACAGATGCATACTGTGGAAGTGGATGCCAACCCGGATACGGCATCTGCTATTGATGGGGGCCACGGAAGACTGCCAGACTACATGATGATTTCAGCCCCTTTTCTTTCCCGTTAATCTCTTTACTATCTCGATTTTGTACAACGCGTTTAGGTCCTTTCTTCTATAGCAAATTTTAAATAATATTGATATTTGACTGCTCATCTCTGTAGACCCAAAGCCTCGAAAGGGGGCCAACAGTCACTACGCTTCATTCCCGTATCTCACTCGGACACTGTGCATTTGAGCAGCCCACAAGAGCGGCAAATCCAATGTGACCGAGATAGCCGCAAGTGGGATGGGCTCACATTTCAGTTCCCAATTGTCCAACAGCGTCGAGTCCAGCCCTCAGACCGTGGCGTTGGTCATGAGCAATCACCCATGAAGTTCCTTTTACCAGCCTCTCTGAAGCCCCTGCAGGCTTTGAAAGCATCACCTGCGAGGCTTGATATGGAACGAGATGGGTCACTTGAGGCATGGCAAGCAAACCCTGGAAGTATCCGAGTTGACTTGATCCGGGATCGTCATTGGGCCATGGTAAGCGGTGCCTACACCCTGCATGGCTCGGAGTTAATGCCTTCGCCCGCTGAGTATCCTCGTTTGGAAGAACGTGCACCAAGCTACATAGTATCAAGATGCTTTCTGCCAGGGTCTTCACCTCTGAGAGATCTCAAGTCGACGCCACACCTAGGCCACGTAGTACAAAGCACCCGTGTAGAACAAATCAAGGAGGCGGAGCTGCCATCATATCTGACCCTTGAGATTATCGGCATGCTGCTTCCCAGCCGAGATGCCGCGGATCTGGCTACGCACGCGGCTCACAGCAGGTAGCCGTCAAATCGCACACAACCCTGCCTCCCTATCTACTGCGCGGATACTGACATATACTTGGCTCTTGAAACCGCGTGGTAATGGTCATGAGGTCGCACACTTCCGAGCGGAAGCCTAACTCTCCGCCAGGCTAGCCGCCTTGCTTGTACCGCCCTGAATCAGCTGAGTGGCAGGCCTCTGATGATAGCCTATTTCTCCATTGCTTGGCAACGCTCACCAAGGTCCGCTTGACGGGTTTCCTCTTTCTGCTTGCTCATCGGTGGAGTAACTACTACGTAGTATTCGGCCTGATCCTCTCCCTGCTCCAGCACAACTCCAATCAACCCCAGTCCTCGCCCTTTCCGTTACCGAGTGCCTGGTCTGTTTGCACAACCTGGCCCTGCATGTCGTTGAAAACGGGCATAACGCTCGCCTACTGCGGAGTCCGTCCCCGGTCGTCTCAGCCTGTCGGCACGGGATGACGGTGAACCGACGCGTTCTGCAAGGCAGTGCGGCAACCGCCGACTTCATTCTTGAACTTCTGCGGCAAACAAAACGCTGGACTTGTGATTCATGTTGGTGACAAAGCCTTACAGCCAAGGCGACGAATGAAAGGAGCCAAGACCAAGAAGCGCCCACCTCGTTACCAGATTGTCGGGTTCAGGCTGGGCCTTACCGCTTACCAACGTGGCAGGATCTGAATAGTTTACTAACTCCATGGAGCTGGGACTGCGTATCCTGGTTGTTGGAAAGGCTGTTGGTGGGGGGTGCCGATGGCCACAGGCGGGCTTTCACTAGCCTCGAGATGCATCACGGCCATGAGATTGATATTCATCTCAGCCTGTTTGTTAGGCAGTGGTCCACCTTGCCGAGGCCTTTGTCCTACGTGGTCCGCCCGTCAGTCCCGTCAGAGCCTTACTCCTTGCTAGACCAGGTAACTCGCTTGTTCCTGGGCGTCTGTTGTGCGAGGCACTTCACATGACTTGGGCGTCACAGAACAAAGAATCTAAATCGAGGCTCTGAGAATCTCCCTGGCCCTGGTTCTCGTTGTCGATTCATCTAACAGTCTTCACTTTCGTCACACAGCATATGCCCACAACCAACACCATCTCGTTGCGTCCTCCTGCATATGCCATCACCCTCGGCGCCATTCAGCAGCAAATGAAGAGCAGTTACAGGAAAAAGAAACTGCATGGATTCAATGATGCATGTCGTTTGGTGCAGATATCCAAGTGCGTGGGGCCGGTGTGTATAGTGTGTCCAGGGGATTGATGTTTGCTCCCTACTTTGCAAGGGAAGTACAGTGCGCGAGGCGTTGACGGCAATGGTTGCCCAGAAAACGCCGCTTTAGAATGCCACATGGGAACTTGCTTTTAGTGGAGGTCCAAGCTTAACAGGAATCGGTCGTTGCCCTCTGTTGGCAGAGCTGTTGTTGTAAGATGTAGTGAAATGAATCACTATCAACATGTCCTCCACCACGGCTCAACATCAAGACACGTGATTAGACGTCTAGACTGTTCCCAAATATTCATGGTTATCAAAGCGCAAAGATGGTGAGCTATCACGTCCTTGCCATCCTAATGGGTCCTCGCATGAGAGTAAATGTGGATGTAGACAACCC
>JAJODA010000053.1:0-39818 GCA_021730345.1 Fusarium cicatricum | reverse complement strand
GCGTAGAGGGGATTGAAGTTGAAGCCGGACAAGGAGTGGCCCGACTGTTTTAGGGAGGAGAGAAATGAGGTATGCGAAAGAAAAAAAGGTTCTTGATGGTGTCGTCGACCAGCTGTTATATAAACTCGACGGGCGCCCGGGGGGTGTATGTGGAGGACGAGGCGGGGCTAAGAAAGAAAACCCTTTTTCTCTCTCTCTTGTCTCTTTCGCCTTGTAGCCCCTGTAGAAGCAGGGGCCGGGATCTTTTTTTTTTTAATATCAAGAGAGAGCTAAGGCAGCTTGGAAATGCAAGCCTAGTCACACACTCGGTTTGCGCGATCGAGGGTCGAGATGATGCGCAAAAGGCGGTAGTCTCAGCCTTAGCCTTTGTAGGGAGGAGGTCTGAAACCTTGACGATCACGTCAACGACCTTTTGGCAGCAAGGGATGGTAGGAGGATGCAGGAATGAAAAAAGCAAGCACAATGGCTCAGATGTGTGAAGGAAGTAAAAAATAATTCGCGATTCAGGTTTTGAGAAATCACAACTCAATGGCTTGCGTAGTACTCCGTAGGTTGGGTTGAATCGGTTATCGGCTCTCGGTGTACTCGAGGTACTTTTATCGTCCTGCTCGGAATACGGATTTGGATTGTGGACTCATGGAAGGGCCTCGGAAGGAAAAAAATGGGTTCTTGTACTTTAAGACAGTCGAGACCCTGGACGCTTGGATTACACAGCCGAAATCCATCGACTTCTTCTTTGCTTCCATGGTCCCATTTGTAAGTCTAGAAAGAAGAATCTGATGTGTTGCCCCTCCATGTACCTAGGCCCTGTTGCACGTCACCATCCGCGGGGCACCTTTGGACAGGATCTTACCTTTGCCAGATGGTAACTTAGTGGGATGCGTTTATTTCCTACTACGTAAAGCCATGCAATTATGTAAGTAATTATGTACCTGGACGGAACGTCCTTTGCCCATGCAGCATCATTTGTCGTCATTCGTTGCTGGCGTCATGGGCAAGGGAAGGAAAACGGCCGAGGCCATAAGCAAATGCTTCCAATCCCAATGGCGCCATCGAATGTGGATGGAAACACGACGCCGAGTGTCCGTGTCCCTCCCATACCTTACGATAACAGACACTGACAAATGCCTCCTCGAGGCTTGCTTACAGAAGCACATGCTGTATTCTGCACTTGCGGCATCAAGGTATGTACCCTCCTCTCCGTCCATGCCAGGCATGAGCACTAGTACGTATCGAACAATATGTACACAAGGTACAGTAATTAATTACCTAGCTCCCCAAAAGGGCCCTTGCGCGCGAATCCCGCCAGTTCGTTCGGCTCTGCTTCCAGGGCCTTGGACGGCGGTTCTGCCGGGCAGAAGCGGCTCACTCGGCCGGAAGTGGAGGGGGCGTGCGCGTACTGAGGACTTCTACCGTTAGGCTTGGAAGAAGGCAGATAACCACGAGGGTGGAATGAGTAGAAAGGCTGGATAGTGCATTAGTAACGCCGAGCTTGTTATGTAAGAAACCAGAAGCTCTTGTTTGACCGGTGAGGGCGTTGCTGCGCCATGCGCCTCGTATGAGCGGCGTGGACTTGCTGTGATTGGGGCATATGTATACGTGAGTACAATCATGACAATCACTAATACGTATTTCCGATGGTACTTTGGCCATGAATAATGACTCAAATATTCGAGTATTCCCCCCGGTTTTTGCCTTTGAAATCAGAACGTCACGAGCTGAAGCTGGAGCCATCGAATAGAATCCACGAGCGAGTTCCGTGTCAGGGTGTGGACGACCTGGTCTGGTGTGGGAGCACAAAGGGCAAAGGTGATGAATAAGAGAATAATATCTGACTCCCCGCAAAACTCAGCCGCCAAGGTAGCTGCCAAAAGGAGAAACGGTTCCTTGCAGATCGATGTCGTGATCGTTGGTGTCGTCAAAGAGAGGAAAGTCGCCGTCATAGCCTCCGAGGCTTGCCATATATAGTTTTGCTGAGGTCAGCAGGTTTGGTTTAAGCTCGTGGACAAGATCTGGTATCGAGATACGTAGTCTAGACTCAAGTATTGGGAACGGAGATTTGGTCCCTTATTTATAGGCTTGTAGTTGTAAATGTAGACATCCGGGTAATTCACAGATGCTCGATCTCCCCGGATCTGCAGTGGACATGATGCGTTGATACCTTATCCTTAAATTTCTGCCTTAACCGGGCGACAAACAGTCAAGTCCTTGCAACAACAAGGCCGGAACAACCCAGAGCCCGGCGGTATGATGGGCTCCCGGAGCTCAGCGGACGGCCGCACTCTCATTGGATGAGCCATGTCTTGAATGTCCCGGTGCGGACGGGAGAGAGATCTCATGATACGATACGGACCACGCAATATCCGGGAGGCGCCTCGAGGCGGGAGCTGTGCACATCGACTGCCCGCGTGGCCAATAGTGACAACTCGATTTTGCCCCTAGGCTCTGTATCATGGTGGTGGGAGTTGCTATGGCTGGCGTCCTGAATGCCCCTCTGCTGCTGATGGTCCTACCTAGACATTGAGCATCAACCTAATGTAAGAATCATTCAATTTACAGATACCGGATCCACTCATGCTCCGGCGCCGATGTTTGACCCCGACACCGAATTGTCCGGCCCGTGTGTAGACCATCCCTGTTGTGGCAGTGCAGGCATGTTTTCATTCGCTCCTGCCCCTCCTGTCCACGACTTGTAAATCATCACCACAACACCCGATCCTTTCTCACACCGCAGGGGCAGGCAGAAACAAACGTGCTCAACCACGCTTTCTCGCCTCTGTTTTCTACCTTGCACGCGTGCCATGGAACTTGCACTCGGATAATTTCAACAACAATTGCTTCCCTTCACCTTGAGCCAACCGCATCCGAGGCCCCTTGCCTCCGCGGCGATGCTGCGACTGCGCTCACGATTCAGGGTCCTCTCCGTGCATTCCCCGAGAGCCAGTTGACGACACGTGAAAATCTCGTGACTGCTTTACAATCCGTCAACATGCCGCCTCGTCGCTCTCACAAAAAGTCTCGCGCTGGTTGTCGCAGGTGCAAGAACAGGAAGATCAAGGTATGGCCTCCTTGCTGTGCCGCTGTCTCTGACGTCTCGTGCGTCTCCTGACGCTGCCGCTCATTGGAGTAGACTGCTTGTGCCTGACAGCTCGGCTAACCTGGGCATCTTGCTGTGTCTATAGTGCGACGAAGTCCATCCACGATGCGGCAACTGTTCCAAGCATGGCGTTTCCTGCGACTTTAGCAACCCCGACGTCCTCGAAGAACTCACAGCTTCCACAAACGTCAGCTCCGAGAGTATCTGCGCGCCTACGCCTTCGCCTGGGCCTTCATCTATCACTGGTCCTCAGACTCCGCAGACACGTCCGCGCGCTCCTTCAAGTCCGGCAAAGTTCCCAAGACCGAGCCCTCCCCAGACGACTCCCATGTACTCGCAACCATCCCTTAGCGTGTCCAGCTCAGATTCCGACTATGGCGACCGAATGTTGGAGTTGCGCTTGATGCATCATTATACAAACGTCACTTCAAAAACTCTCCTGACCGATTCGGCTGCTGCTGAGGATATCTGGCAGCGTGCCGTGCCCCAGATGGCCTTTTCCGGTAAAGGCAAATCATATCTCGCGGATGCCATCCTGTCCGTCGCCGCCCTTCACCTGCGCTCCATGACCCCGGACGATAAGACCTTGGTTCGCGCATCACATGCCTACTCGGCATCAACCCTCTCATCATACTGCGCATCCCTCGAGTCCGGAATCACCCCTGACAATGCCGAGGCTCTCTTCCTTACGGCGACTCTGATCGCCTTCCAGGCGAGTGCTTCCCGCATCTTCATCAAGGATGATGGGGATGTCGAACCTAGCAAGTCAACAAACCGATATGCTCTCCCCCTTGGTTGGTTCCATGCATTCATGGGTGTCAAGACCGTGGTGGCAACGTCCTGGCTATGGATTCGCCATAGCGATATTGTCAAGGTCGTCATTGATTCCCAGCCAAGTTTTCAGCTCAATCTCAATGCTCGTTCACCCGACTCTTTCTTTGGCCATTTGCTCGAAGGACTAGAAGAGGAGATGCTGACTGAGGACCCTCACATGGTTGTTACGACTACTCAGGCTTACTCGCATGCCGTCAGTGTCATCAACTGGGCTCACAAAAACTACCATGCAGCTGCCGCGCTTGCCTTCCCTGCAACTGTCTCGCGACGATTTGTCGATCTCGTCGGTGCCAAGCGTCCGCGCGCTCTCGCTATCCTCGCTTGTTTCTTTGCCCTTTTGAAGCGAATGGACAACGTTTGGTGGCTACAAGACGTCGCTCGGCGGGAGGTTATGGGCCTTGTCAGCATGTTCGAGGCCGGTTCCAAATGGTGGCGCCATATTGAGTGGCCCGTCCGCATAGCCCTGTGGGACGGCAGCTCGATACCGCAGGACGTTTGGGGAACTGAACTGGAAGAGCAATTACCAAACCAGAAGGGTTCTGTCAGCTCTATGATGCACCATATCGAGATGATGGCTGAAATGCTTAACCAGTCACAGGCACTGCCCCCTATTCCAATTCCAGACGAGATGCTCATGGACCCTGCTTCTCCAGACTGAGGGTGTCCTGGCTATTGTTTGTGGCCAGACCCTGGGGCACCGAGCCGGCCTTGGCCCCATTGGATTGCTATCCGGCCATCGCTAATCTATACATCTTATAATTATCGAAGCGGAGTGGCCCTGAAGCCTCGGGCAGCTTGCTTCAAGCTTCGACTCGGGTGGCAGTGTCAACCACCTTCAGGTTCAATACCTTATTGCCTAGGACTGTTCTTTCTATCACATGGGTTTATATCCCGGATGGCAAAAGTGCATTGGCACGGAGTTTATCTATAAGAGTTGCGAATCTGGCGCTGGCCATGGCGCTTTCCAGATCATTGAACACATATCACCCGCCTAGAGCTCAGCATACCTGCCTGGCCAAGCGCACGTCAAGGCATCCAGGAAAGACTGACTCTGGGGGCGTGATACGGGAGTTATCGGTGGGATACACTTCATGATACAATACCATTGAGGTCTGCTGGGTTGAGCTCGGAAACGATGCCCCCTGCTGAATGTGCAGAGCAGGGTATCAAGGCAGAGGTGACTCCAAAACCCAACTATGCAGCCCACAGTGGCTATCAACATTTTGCGAGCATGAAATAGAGCCAGCGTGACGCTGGAAGAAAACAAGCCTGCACATTTGACAGGCTAATGTCTTGACGCGTTGTATGTATATGTCTTGGTGGAGATGATTCTCTATCATTTTGTCGCATCTTGTTATGCGTAAGACGGGTTTAGAATAGTATGTAAATAATACACTTCTTGCTCCCAGGCTTTGTGAGCAGATCACAAGTTTCTTCCATCAAGACAGGGCCTCCATTGAAGCCCGACTACCTCCAGTCTGTAACTAGACGGATGTAAAATCTGACCATATCCCTCCCTCCCTTGACATAGGCTGTCGGGAGTCTACAAAGATAAAACAGGCAATGGGATCATCCAACCACCAAAACATCAACATCACGGCGTTCAAACAAGACACAGCATGTGTGGTATTAGGGAATCAATTCAGCAAAATCAATTGACACGGCCTTCCCAGGACCTTTTCCCAGACGCCCAACTCCGAGCACGCGATGCCACCCATCTATTGCTTTATCCTCTTGGTCTCCTCCTCAATCACATCCTTGACCTCATCAGCATCGTTCCGGCTGCGCTTCAAGCCCTTCATCTTGCGGAGCTGCAGCTCGCTGAGATCCTGCTTGCCCAGATGAACGCGGCCAATCTTGTCACCCATGGAGTCGGTGGTGATGTTCTTCTTGGTGCGCTCCTCGACGCCACGGGGCTTCTTCATGGCCTCCTTGAGCATGGCCTCGTCAGCCTCCCTGACGCGGCCGACGCGGAAGTCCATGCGGGGGCCGATCTCCTCCACCTCGACGCGCGGGAGGCGCTGACCGCTTCGCTTGGTGCTGATGAGGTAGACGCGCAGGTGGATGGTGGGCTTGGCGTCGCCTTCGCCGGTGCTGTCCTCGGCGCTGACGGAGACGATGTACTGCAGGCCCTCGACGTCGATCTTGTCGCTGGGGTCGCCCTTGAAGAAATCAATGAGCATGCTCTTTGCCATGGTGAACTCGTTGGCGACGGGGCTCTCAAAGGCAGTGCCGGCAAAGAGCAGCATGGGTCGCAGGCCAATGGCAAACTTCTTTGTCTTGAACTGGGTGATGGTGCGGAAGCTCTCGGGGTCGAGGTAGAGTTCGAGCATGTCGAGGACCTTGTAGTGAAAGGTGCGGACAAAGGTCAATGTGTGAGGGCGCTTCTTCTGGCTGCTGCCAAAGAGGAGCAGGCTGGCGTCGTTCTTCTCGGAGAAGAACTCGAGCGAAGAGGCATCGTCGAAGGGGTGGATGGCGTTCTTCTTGGTGAACTTCTTGGCAAGGGGTTGGCGCATCTGGTTCAGGTCGTTGAGGGCATCCTGGATGATCTGCGAGCACGTCGTTCCGCGAAGGAAGAGGCATGTCTTGGGATTCTCGTTGGCCTTGGGCTCGCGCTTCTCGAGCGCGCGCTTTGAGCGGGCATTGCGTGGTTTGCTGGTATCGTGTCAGTCAGTGCTTCCCAAGTATAAGTTCAAGAAAGCGATTGAACATACACTTGTCGGAGCATCTTGGAAATGTTGCTGTGTCAGATGTCCTAGAATTGATGAGGCTTGTTGCAGTGGAGGTTGGCTGGCTGAGACCTCTGAGAAAAAAAATAACTGCTATCCTTATCGATAACAGGTGCTCACCGAGACCATTTTCGGTGAAACTGCTTGCGCTTGCCGTCTAGAGTACCCCGCAGTCACGTGCGGAGTTGCTTCTGTTTCCTGAACCGGCTCGTCTTCCCGAAAAGTGACCCCCCGGCGGAGCCTCGGCATTTTCCCCGCCAAACGTGGACCTCTTCTCCAGACCAGCGACTTCGACCGTCTTCGATCTGTAATAAACTGCCAGTTCTTGCATCGCGTTTCCTCAATACTGCGTGGCAATATCATCACCAACGATAATCAATCTCGATTCTTTCATCACTTGTCCTCCGTTACCGACTCGTCCGAATACCCGAAACCAATCTTATAAAGCGTTAACAACCATGTCATTCTTGAGTGGTGGCGCTGAATGCTCCGCGTCGGCGAATCCCCTCAGCCAGCTTCATAAGCACACGCAAAATGACAGGACTCTTCAGCAAGACCGTCTTGTTGGGCGGGGACCAGGCGGGCAACTAAATGGGTTCCGAAGCCAGAGCGCAAACGCTCCCCAAGACGAGGTATGCCCTCTAGAAGAGACATGAGACGAATTACTAATACACATGATCTTGTCGTTCTAGATGATGAATGGCTTCCTCAACCAGGGCCCGAGTCTCCAGCAAGAGTTTCCGATGCAGCCAGGCCAGATGCCACTCAGCCCGGCCCAGAATGCCCATATGCGAGCCAATTCGGCATCACCAGCATGGGCGCATGACTTTAACGGCCAGCCAGCCATGGAATCAGCGTTCCAGCCGCCAGCCGCTGCGGCGGCGCACTTCAACACTGACGAGTATGCCCGTTTTCAGCAGCTAAACGCACAAGGTTCTTCTTCGAGAGCGAGCCCGATGCAAAGTAACATTCCGAGCCAGATGAACCAACAGCGACCGATGATGGGTGGCGGCATGATGAACCGACCCATGGGCTACCAACCCATGTTCCAGCCTATGTACCAGAACCAGCAGCCTATGCACCAACAACAACAACAACAACAACAACAACAACCACAACAGCAAGACGCCAAGGGCAAGGGCCGCCTCGTGGAGCTCGACGAGCACAAGTGGGAGGAGCAGTTTGCCGAGATGGAACTGCAAGACAAGGACAAGGTGAAGGACCAGCAAGAGGCGAATGCCGCAGAGCGGGAGCTTAACGATATGGACAAGGGCTTAACGTCTGAAACTAATGAGTTCGGTGACTTCGAATCCATTTGGAAAGGAATCCAAGCTGAGACGGCTGCTGATAGATCCATGGTCAACGAAGACATGTTCGACCAATTCGATACCGAGTGGAGCAACAACATGATGCCCGACTTCGAGGGCATGGGTGATTGGGGACGCCTCGGTGACCCGGCCGTTGAGAACTACCTATTCGAGGAGGACAATTTCTTCCGCGACGAAAAGAACGCTTTCGAGGAGGGCGTGCGCATTATGCAGGAGGGCGGCAACCTTTCCCTGGCTGCGCTGGCCTTTGAATCTGCCGTCCAGCAGAATTCTAACCATACCGAGGCCTGGGTGTATCTGGGAACCGCCCAGGCGCAGAACGAGAAGGAGACGGCGGCGATCCGGGCTCTTGAACAAGCGCTCAAGCTCGACCCCAATAACCTCGCGGCCCTGATGGGCCTAGCCGTATCCTACACCAACGAGGGCTACGACAGCACGGCATATCGGACCCTCGAACGGTGGTTGTCAGTTAAGTACCCCAATATCCTCGACCCCAAGGACTTGCATCCCCCCGCCGAGATGGGCTTCACGGACCGACAGCAGCTCCACGATAAGGTGACAAACCTGTTCATCAAGGCGGCGCAGCTCAGCCCCGATGGCGAGCACATGGACCCCGATGTACAGGTCGGTCTGGGCGTCCTCTTCTACGGCGCAGAGGACTACGACAAGGCAGTCGACTGCTTCCAGTCAGCCCTCCACTCGTCGGAGACGGGCACATCGAACCAGCAGGAGCAGCTGCACCTCCTCTGGAACCGCCTCGGCGCGACCCTGGCCAACAGCGGACGGTCCGAGGAGGCCATCGCGGCGTATCAGGAGGCATTAGCCATGGCGCCCAACTTTGTGCGCGCGCGCTACAACCTGGGCGTTAGCTGCATCAACATCCATTGCCATCATGAGGCGGCGTGCCATTTCCTGGCCGCCCTCGAGATGCACAAGGCCATCGAAAAGGCGGGCCGCAGCAAGGCCCACGAGATCCTGGGCGACAACGCCGGCAACGTCGACGAGATGCTCGACCGTATGTCTGCGCAGAACCGTAGCAGCACCCTCTACGACACGCTGCGGCGCGTCTTTACGCAGATGGGCCGGCGGGACCTGGCCGAGAAGACGGTTGCGGGCGTGGATCCAGATGTCTTCCGCCCAGAGTTTGAGTTCTAGGGGTCGAAGTTGATCGGGTGATGGCCGTGGGAAGCGAGCTTGGGTTGAGTAGCGAGATTGAAAGACCAATTGAGCGGTGTATACGTTGGATATCGGTGTTGAGTAGGCTGGGATGTGATATATGAGAGACATACATGATCTTGCAGGTCATTCACGACGACTTTATGCAGCACAGAGACAAGAGTCTCTGGCAACGGCGTCCTGTTCTATGTAACTTATTTAAACTTCCCTTGGTGCTATATGTGTACCATCTATGGTGATGCGTTCACTGGGTAGGTCGCGAGTGTATAGACTCTTGGTTAGTCCTCACCCGGCTAAACATATCCTTGGGCCCAATGTACCACTTGAAAGACTAGTGAAGCAATCAGTAAGCGCTGGTACAAGCTGCACCAGCTACTCTTAAGCGCCGACATGGGAAGTATGCAGTGACTAACGGCTGGCTTTTACTTGAAGCTTTGTGACTTGACAGGACTTGTGTGGTCCATCGCGGAGCATATAGCCGGTCGATCTGGGTGGAGTTACCCGGCAATAGCTTCACTTCTGCCGGACTGCGCATACATCGCGAGTCAGAGCTTGGGCGCGAGGCTTGCCGAACAAGTCCTTAGCTGGCGCAAGAGAGTGTCATGGCGTAAAGCTATTTCATCTGTGTTCATTCCCTCGTTATTCCCTGCGGGACCATCTCATCTCCACCTTTGTGCTGCCCTCCTCGCCACCAGATGCAGAGCCCCCGCGTACAAGGAGCTCTCCGTCGCGGATGATGGTCTCGTCTATCGCCCAGGCATCGATCTCGACGGGTGCACATGCCCAACGCTGGCCTCAACTGCCCAGCACGATCTGACAAGAGATGCATGTCTCGCCAGAGAGACGCTATGAGCCAGATGCACCGGTGGTCTCACGGGAAAGGTGATTTTGGTCTGGACGCACCTTTGATGTGGAGCTGGGGGCTGGAATTAGGCAAGGGGAAAGCAAGAAAAGCAACACGAGGACGGAAAGCAACTGGGAAAAAAGCAAACAGAGTGAGACAGTCGAGCGGAATAGCGGGCATTATGCGAGATGTTGCGGGATTGTTGAGTGAAATCACACAGCGTCTCAGGCACTTGACCAATGTGATTGGGTCTAGCCAGAGACGAGACGGTCCATGGATGATGCTATTTCACGAGGAGTTGGTAGCCGCATCGCCCGATCTCGAGTCTAGTCTGTGCTTCACCACAGGGTGAACAAACCAGGTTAGATGAGTGGTTCTTGTTGTAGCGGCGACTACCGCCCCGGTCATGGGCTGCTCGCTGGTTGGTGTAGTACTGTACACCGAATGTGCTGTGACGTCCCCTCCCAAGCACATCCTCCCTTACTTGAAGCTATCTCCGACGGGCGACTCTGATATACCCAAGTCTTCGATTAGGTTTGGCCAAATGGCGATCCTCCAACGGCCGGATCCATGGGTCGGCCGCGGAAAACTCCTCGAGAGCCAACCTCGACAAGCAAACAGCGAGCGAGAAGGTCACACCGGATGATCGAGACATTCTGACGCCACGGGAGGGTACCAACCGGAGGAGCAAACAACCGTCTCCGGGGCATGTCAGTGGGGACAAAGTGCGTTGAGCTAACATTAGGGGCCCGGGGGCTTGATCCAAGTGCTTGATCGAGTGGCCAAAGTGATCCTGCTAACCCTGTCTGGGGCACATCCTCGCAGGTATCACATTACAATATGCGTAGTAATGGCCCTGTCGAGAATGATCGTGACGAGGAGCCAACTCTTATAAATTGTTGACCGTCGCAAGACAGTAGTATGCGGCACGCGGTGAGATGCCCTTGATGAATGCATCGCCTTGAAAACTCGAGTAGCGCCTCGTTCGTGAAGTCGAGTCAACTCGTGTCAACTGAAGTCCTGTGCTTCTTGTGACAGGACAGACTGCAGCGCTGCTAGTCTCCTTGTGGTGGTTCAAGCACCCCACCTTCTTACCCAGTATTTGTGTTATCATCTTCGCACAACAATGGAAGCTGTGCCACAGCTACTCAGGCATCCCGGGAGAGACTATTCCATCCTTTCCCATCTGGGAGACCCGTGCACTCGTACCCAGTAATTTGCCTTGCTTAAAACAGAAGAATGCCGCAAGTGCCGACAAGGATGAATCTGTTCAACCAAAAGAGAGTTTTGTCGTGCGAAGCCGGCTCCCCACTGTGGATGAGCATTGCTCGGCAAGATTGGTGGAAAGTATCCTTCTCCCTTCCTCTGATGGGGATAAGCAGATGATGCTTCGCGCTACCAAGGAAGCTGAAAATCCCCAGGACTGAACTGGACCTTCTTGTCCGGCTGCCGTGATTCGCAGGGACTGTGTCAGTGCGCCGGCGTAGCATTAATGTAGCTGGAACACCGCTTATATTGGTGGTGATCTCCTCACAACCAAGGTGCTGGTTTGTCTGGCCAATAACTTTGTGAGTAGGGCTTCACGGACGACCAAGGTCTGCCTCATGCGTTCATTGGAGCATTTGTCTCTTTGGCGGTGAACGAGATGCTAGAAGCAGGTGCATGTACTGGCAAAGTTTGTCGTACAGTAGAGGAATAAATATTTGTATATTGAATGGACTGAGATTTATTCGTCAACGGTTGTCGAGTTGCATACCAGTGATGAGGCGCCGTGCTATCCTCGTCTTAGTGCAACTAGGGTAGGGGTAGCTGAGGCCGATATCTCGGAACAGCATCATTGAAGTTGTGGTAAAACGACTGATAAATCGGATTAAAAGGGTCGTCAATCCTACTTCCGGCTTATCATGTGGAAAGACATGAGAGCCTGTTTTGATAGAAGCGCCGAGGCACTCATGACAAGACAGGTGAATGAAGTGCATTGATGTCAGAACTGCAAAGCACCGTCTCCCCACTTGGGGCTGGGCACGTTGAGGATGCATCTGCCACGCTCAAGTGATAGCTGTCATGAGGTAATGGTTGTTGCTCAAAACCAACCACAGCTGCAAGGCACCCAAGCTCTGGCAATCACGCCCCCCGGGCTAATCGTCTTGATAGGGCTGAGAGGCTCGAGTGGTGAAGTCCACAGGAAGAGGCGACTGAATCTACCCGACAGATCTGGTATCAACAAGCTCGAACGATGATCTGGTATTAGTGTTCATAATCATGTTCACAGATCGAGGCGTAGAGCAGGTACCGGATGCTCGGGCAGTGATGTCTCGTCTGATGCAACATCAACGCAAGGGTGAAGCTATCACCTCCAGGAAGCGAAATCTGGAGGCTGGGAGGCATGGCGGATGGCTGATTGACCGAGCGAGCGGCTCAATTCAAGGGTCCATCGTTGAGACAAGCCGGGGAGAAGCCGTAATGGAGCCGTAGTGGGTAATCAAGGTGGTGCAACCGGGTGTACATATGCCCTCCCGCTTGTTGTGCCACGAGTTGCTCATACCACGGCCATCTGGGTAACCGCCTCTTGGCGATAGGCCACGTTGTACGAGGACACCTTGGGCCTTGTTGTGATACTTGTCGACTGTGCTAATGGGCACCAAGACGAGAGCAAGCTGTTATTGCAATCTTGTCCGTAATCGCCTATATATCGAGTGACACCGTTGCCATGCCATGCCTTGTTGGCTATGTCTTTCCTCTCCATTCGCATAAAAAGACCATGACTTTTGCTTCGAGGATGTTGAGGCTTGATGGCTACAACCACGTGGAAATGGGCTATTCCTGCTCCACCGACAGGTATGAAGGCTTGAGATATGCAGGGGAGGGGCTCATGGAAGAAACACGTCGAGGGGTGTTCGCCATGGCATGCGCATGGAAACCCAAGTTGCTGGGATGGCAATAGAGTTTGGCACGCTTTTTGGTCGCAACCCCATGAACTTTTTCGGTACGAAAACCCATCATCAACTACGAGCCAGCTGGAATGAGCCATGATCGTCGCGGGAATGCTCTTGGGTCGTGTGAGCCGAGCGATAGGTAATGACGATCCCCAGAAAGAATCCCCCGTAGGGACAAGCCAGGCACATGGGTCCACGGGCTTGGAGCCGGCGCAGTAGGCCACGCGAAGGGGGTTTCTCGCTTTCGAGTCGTTGTTTGCTGTAAGTGCGTGTACTAAATCATGCGAGGCGCCTGATTTGGGCACAGTCAAACAGGTAGGCTTGCGGCGACCGCGTGGTGGATAAAGAGTCAAAGACCCTCTGAAGTTTGCGGGATGTCTCCATACAGGATGGCTACGAAAGCAGGGGCCGTTGTACAAATCTATGGAGCGCGGGTTAGCCATCTGGCAATGGAAGAAAAAGCAAGCTGCTTGAAAGGTCGTGCGTGGCCTGGCCGTCCTCTGCTGTGCTGACTGGGCTAAGGGGGCCATCGTTGTCCGTTGTGGTACAGTTGGTAGATGAGATGTCTCAATGTCTAGAGGCAAGTCGATGAATTCTTCTGTGTTTAGGCGAAGTCCAATCAATGGTGGCCGCGTTAGAAACAACACACTGTATAAAGGTGCCAGCGACTGTCCGTCACACAGTGCGAAAGAAGGGCCTCAGGTAAGAGCGTCCCCAGAGGCACAATTTCGTGACTTCATAGGTCCTATCATGACTTCTAAGACCTACCTTTAGAAGAGGAAGGGTGATAAAAATGATATTCATCTATTTGTTGGTACGATAGTTCTCGACCCACAAAGGGAGAGAATACACTATGCGGATTATGTGTCTACCAGCAATACCAGTCGTACTGGGGGGAAGGAACTCACGACAGCCAACGTTTTGTCAGTGGAGCGTTCCTCCTGGGTTTCATGTTTAATCATTCCATCAACAAACAACCGCTGAGTTTGCTGTCATCTTTTCTTTTTCTGATTGCTTATGTGTCTTTCTTTTCTTCTTCTTTATCGTCTTATCACTCAGGTCGGCCGCCTCATAATGGCCTTGTATTTGCCGTGACGCTCAAAGGGATATCCCTGTATACCGGGCGCCGCGCACTCCCTTCTCGGGCCGGCCACCAGAACGGCTAGATCTTTGCGTGAAAGTATGGACGCTTTCTTTCCCTCGACGCACGTGCCGAAGGGCTGGGTACAGTAAACTCTAGACGCAAGCAGCAAAGATTGGCGAAGCTGGAGCTTTCACAAGAGCCATCTCTCCCTTGCACAAACCGAACTTCTGTGTTTCAAGCTGATGGGTGTCGACGAAAATCCAGGTACGACGCTGCGTAATGAGCGACGTGGACGGCGACAGCCAGGTACCGGACAAGTTCTGAAAACCTACGAGCTGCCACATGGCGACCCGCGAACAATCGGGCAGCATCCTGTACCACTGCACGAGGCGACGACATCTCACATGAGTTGAGGACGGGAGAGGGGCAGAGTACGTACTGCAGGGCAATGTCATGAGCCAATTATTTTGCGGCACCCTCGTCTTTGGAACTCACTTCACGTGGCAGGCGGAAGATCGCGCATGTGGTGCTGGGTTGTTTAGTCGTCCCCGCCCATCGCTGATCGGGGACAAAAGCCAAGCGAAGGATCAACTGGGGCGCGCCGGGGAGAACACGGGGGTGAGACGGAGAGAGGCTAGAGAGGACAAAGGCAAACATCAGAACATGGGGTCCTGGGCACTTGCTAGGTACCACGGGCATGGACTCGATATCCATGCTCCTTGATGGGACCACGGATGCGCTAGCCAGCGACGCACGAGGTGCCCCGGCTCTGTGCAAGCCACACACCCACATATGGGCCCTGTCCCGGCTCTTGGGGCTGACGAGCATCTCATCTCAGCAATACACGGAGCACTTTGGGGGAAAAGTACACGGCAAATCGCAGAGTCCAGTGCAAACAGACAAGAGCAGAAACACAGCACACACCGAGCCCGGATCCCAGATCATGAACAAGCTCTAGGAACCCGCAGACACTGGCCTCGTGGTGGCCCGACGGCATGCTGCTCGTTACCAGGAACATGGGGGTTGAAGAGTTTTCTCATTCCTTTTGGCTTTGTTCCCTCTATGAGCTGAATGTTCCTGAGCCAGTTGGTTTTGGCATACTACTACAAGTTGATCCAGCCGAGCCAATAGCTAAAAAAGCACAACAAGTACGACGACGAGGACAAAACCAATATCGAACTAGTGTTGGTACCCTCGTCTTCGAAGTCATCGAGATTGACAGAAGTGCAAGGGCATAGCTATTATGCTGGCTTGCTCTGCCTTTGAGCTCGACGATAGTGATGGCACAGCTCCAAAGATATGATCTACAACTTTTTTTTTTTGGCACTCTAGGACAGATACAACTACAGCTTCCCTCATTCTTTGAGCTTCCCATCTGAGCGGCTGGACGAAGGGAATCAGGGTTATCCCGTAGCCTGTCAACCTGGCCAGGTGTTTGCCCGCGCAAGCTCTTGGCAATCCCACTCTTGAGAGATCCAACCTGGGTGTAGAGATTGGGATGATGCCACCACCCGCCCATCACCACTATTACAACAACCACTGGGTAGCATGCGCAGCGACACCTAGCAGATACGATTGAGAAAACAACGACCGCACTGTACCTGAAGTTGATGATGAGGGCAGACACGGCGTCCTCTTCTGTCCCCGTTCATTATGAAAACGCCCCTCCCTCACGATTCGCATCTTTTCGCGTGGCAGAACAAGGTTTTCGCAGAGGCCAGAGGGGAATGAAGAAGGGTGGAGGGTGGCTTTTGACGCTGTCGCCTCTAGGCCACTGGTTCACTCCCCCCAGCAAGCCTGGCAACGCCCCAAGGATAGCGTGCTGCTAGCTAGAGGTACTGGGACGTGGTCGGGTACTTGAACACATGGAGTGATATCCCTGCAGGGACTACGAACTCGGTAAGTAGACGACAGTGCTCAAGCCTCCCGGCGGCCGCGTTTCAGGGCTGCATTCGATCGCAGATTGGCGCATGTGCTCGTCAATGATTGTGTAAGGATGCCCCTATCTTTGGACTCGCCCCAACCTGGGACACCTGGTAGACAAGTACTCAGGTCGAGGGTTTGCCGCGCCAGCAGCGGTTACTCGTCGACCCCAGATACTTGTGGCTGCAAATCAACACGCGCGTGCCACGCCTTTCGACTGCACCATGACCAGCAGGGGACCACGCCCCCCCGGACACGGCATGGGCGGGAACCTGAAGTGATGCTGCACAGCAAGGTACTTGTCCACACTTGAGACGGGACCCCAAAAGAAAGACTGAGGTGCTCATGAGTTTAGGACCTGGAGCCCACTGTGAAGCCCTCAGCTGCCTGCGACTCGGTGGCTGTCCACGGGCGCCTACTGCCCGGACCCTAAAGTTCCCTGCCGTGGGCGGGCAGCGGGCGACTTTTACTGATTGAGATGCGCACTGGCGGCCCAGCGTTGTTGGCGCTGACCCTGACAAAATCGGGCTGGGCTGGGGATATGGGAAACCTGACAAGTACTTTTGCCCTACAGCGACCTAATGCGGGTTTGCGAGTAACTCTCATGTCCCTGTGTCGCTCCCTAGGTCCAACCCATCTCCTTCATATCCAAGGACCCTCTCTCTCTCTCTTCCATTCTCTCAGCTGCTTGGACGTGGTTCAAGACCCCTCCCAACCTCTTTCAGGTCTTGCTCTGCACGTTCTCGCACAAGTCACACCCACACCCATGCCCCAAGTCCTCCTCACTCGTCCTCGTCCTGGTCACCCTCACCAACTTGAAGCCTGTCTTGATTGCATTTTTCCTTCCCTTTCCCTTTTCCTTTTCCTTTTCCTTTCCCATTCCATCCTCATAATCTGCTAGTTCTGCCACACGCATCGCTCTGCCAGCTGCTATTCAGCATCTGCTCCTCGACTCTGACCCTGGGAGCTCTTGCTCTGACGCGCCAGGCCCTCAGCTTTTGAATTCGCATTACTGCATTGCGCTCTCGTCCCCCCGGTTCCCAGCTTCCAACTCGTTGACTGCTCGCCGCGCCGCACCACCGCTTGTCGCATCCTCCGTAATTCTTCGGCCTCACCGTGGATGACATCGAGTCGCTTCCATCAATCACCGGTTCTTAATCAGGAGGCATTTCTTCGGTTCCATCTCGGTTCGATTAACCCTGTTCTGCACGCGACTGCTACGACTATCAATCACCCTGCCACTTCTCTACCCAAGTTGGCGTTAGCCTTCTTATCCTCGACCCTCCTCTCGGCCAGCTATGGATGCTCATGGCCAACAGCGTCCACCGGCTCCCAAGTCGGCTGGACTCACCAGTATCCTTAACAACGACCACGCACCAGCTTCCGCTTCCGCTTCCGCTTCCGCTTCCAACAACCCTCCACACATGCGAGACTCAGGCTTCTACTCAAATGCAGACGCCTCCAGTAAGCGTACGCTGCTCGTCGTTGTTCGCGCCAGTGGCCCAGCTTTTGAACTAATCTGATCCCACTAGATACATCCGCCGCCTCGTTCAACGTCAATGGCCTAAGTCCAAGCGGCTCCGGCTACCAATCGTCTTCGCAAGACAAAACCCCCTCGCCCATCGCCTCCAACATGGTCCCTCACGCGCTCGTATCGCCCCCAACGACTAACATGAGTGTCGCTGCCATGGTTTCACCCACCATGCCTGGTAACCTCGATCCGCGCCGCGACCGACCGACCTCGCTTGACTCCAACGGCACCGGCGCTACGTTGGGCGAAACACTCTCTCCGGGGGTTGGAGGTTTTCGAAGGGAAAGCGTGGATAGCCGCATCAACCAGGGCTTTAGCGACATGCGACTCGGCAACTCGCCGTATACCTCCAACAACCCTTCGACCACTTCCATCCAAAACACACTCCATCACCAGCGTAACCCACATCACCTTTCCGTTCATCGTATTTCCAACGGATACCAGCCTAGTGCGGACCGGAACCCCGAGGCCAAGACAGTTAAGACTGCGCCCGCAATCACTGGGCCCGCGACAGGGCACATTGCCCGAGCAGCTGAGCCCACCAAAGGCCAGGCATGGGCTTTTCCCGAGGAGGAGATTCCGCGGATGGGCAACGCCTCGCAATACAATGACTCTCGAAGAAGCAGCATCACCGAGTCGGTCGCTAGCAGCCAGTTCACCACCGAATCACGCCTACCGCCTGGCCAACGAAGGCTCAACGAGGGCGACTACTCTCGCATGTCTAATGCCTCTGATTTCCCGCCCGTTCATCATCATTCTATGCAGCACAAGCAGCTGAGCGATCTTCAAGCCGAGGAAGGAAATGGGCCTGCAGGTTCCCAGCCTTACAGCAGAACCCCCGAGCTAAGGGTTAGCCACAAGCTGGCTGAGCGAAAGAGGAGAACCGAGATGAAGGAGCTTTTTGACCAGCTCCGGGATTTGATGCCGCAGGAGCGTGGGTCCAAGGCATCCAAATGGGAAATCCTAACAAAGGGTGAGTGCTGGCCTTGACCACTGCGTGAGAGACATGTCGACTAACACCCAGACAGCTATTGCCGAGCACCAGAGACAAAGCGACCACCTCAGGCTTTTGCAGTCGCACTACAACACTGCTGCGGCAGAGAATGAGATGCTTCGTCGAGAAATCCAGGGCCTGCGGATGGAGGGTGCCCAAATGCGGGGAGAGCTCAACTCGTCCTCAGCTCATCCTCCGCCTCCGCCTCCGCCTCCAGCGGCTCCCCAGTCGGGACCTTACTCATCCGATCCCTACACCAGTGCAACCCGGCCAGAACTGCCACCAATCCGCTCGCTCAGCAACAACCTTAGCAACCAACCAGACTCGATGACAGGCGTTCAGTACGATACCCCACGCGCCAATGGTTATCGCCAGGAGAGATATTGAGTCCACCGGACCTGATCAATCCCGGATGTCGATTAACGATTCTCAACATTTACTTTGTCAAGGGAGGGGGGCTACTTTATGAATGATGCCGGTGAAAAGTTATGATACTTGGGGACCACATGCCATCGCAATTGCAACACGAGGATCTAGTGTTGGACTTGTCACAGTCATTGTCGCCATCATGATGGACGCCTAGAGCCACGAGCTCACTGTGATACTAGATTTCTTTTCTGTACCAGTTCGTTGACTGGCTGACACTGCCAGCGGCTAGTGTATCAGTACGACAAACGGACTGCGGAATATTTGTCATACTTTTTGTCGATTTGCTATTTCGGCCAGTCGTCTTGTTTTTACATACGCCACCTTTACCGCAGAAGTGGTCTATGGGAGTTTATAATGCTCGTTTGGGACCTGGAGGTCACTAATCACGGTTGGCGGGCACACGGGGGCGGCTGGAAAGGGACACTGGGATACTTTTGAGGGTAAGAGAGATCATCGGGAGAGTCGATGATGGTGTGAGGGTGTTGCATGGCGTATATACCCAGTTACAGAAGGGAGGCTGGCTTAAAAGACCTTGAGGCCTCGGTACATGGCGGCTTGAAGGGAAATAGCCGGAGGGCGGGCTCTAAGTGTGGTATCACTGTCTGCCCCTCATGAAGGAATTACAATCCGCGAATGGCGAGAGTAAAAAGATTTGATTATAATATCCGCCTAAGAATCCAGTGCACTTCGCTTGTGAGTTACATGGTCGGCCCGGTCCAAGGAATTACATACTACGTAGGGCGCCTACTGTGATCTGATAAGATAAGGACGAGAGCCGCGTGACAGCTCACAAGCGATATGCCGCTAATTGAAATCCTAGATGTAAATCCCGGGGAACGTTACCGTGGGAGTCGGCGAACATAGACGGGCGGAGTTGCGGAGTTGCGGAGTTTGCGGACCGCCAAAGGGCCCCGATTCGGCTGGACAGACACGAGCTGGACTCGGCGCAACCTTGGAGCCGGCTCCTTTGCTTACGGCTTACACCAACTCGGCAAAGATCCTTAACAAAATTGGATTAAAGACCCAGGCTGGCCTTCCGACACCTCAAAACTCCGATGGCTGGCACTGTTCCGCTTGCGCCTGAGAAGCCTCTTCCCCTTGTTATTACAACATAAGAGGCTATCCTTTCTTTGCTCGTCCGCGATGGATTCATTCAGTCCGCTTGCTATGCGTAAGCTCGATCGTGCTGCAGCATCGAGACAGAAGAGCTGCAACGCCTGTGTGAGAGGGAAACGCAAGTGCGATAAAAGGACACCGCGGTGCACGCGTTGCGCCGTCAAGGGACTCGACTGCGTTTACCAGAGGCTGCCGCCGGGAGCGAGCTTACACGACGAAGACATTGGTGGAGGAAGTAGGATAGGCAGCATATCATCGAACGAGGTGGCTGATTTTGATATGAACTTTGACATCGACAACTTGGGAACGACAACTGCCGGCGCATCTGCAAGCACATCATCGACGAGCAACGTAACCCCGGAAAGCAGCTTGGGGACGAACGTCTCGATCAATCTTGACTCTCCCCTCGACTTCTCCATCATCGATCACCTCATGGCCAACGACACCTCTGCCGGCTCCGAGCTGTGGAACCTGGGCGACTATGGCGGCAGCAAGATGGACCTCCCTCCCGTACCGGCCCAGGCACCGCTCGTTATCCGAGACCAGACACTCCTGGATCAATCGACACCCTGCAGGATCGACTTCAACCCCCTCGACGTGCACGACACGCGGACCCGCATCGGCTTCGTCGTCCATGTCGTGAGCCATTTCTACAAAGACTTTGCGCATACGCGCACAACGCCCTTCATCCACCCGCGGCTGTACGGCTCCAACCTACCGCGGACGATGCTGGCGTCCTTTTCGGCGGCGTCGGCGTACATGGCGCGCACGCCTCAGAACAAGGCGTGGGTGTACAAGCTCATCTCGGACGTGGCAAAGGACATTCACCGCGAGGGCGAGCGGGCGTCGACGCCGGCTGAGAAGCTCGCGCGCGTGCAGGCGCTCGTGGTGCTCGACTCGATACGCATGTTTGACGGCGACATAACCATGAGGGCCGCGAGCGAGCGCGAGATGCCGCAGCTTCTGGCGTGGATCGAGGTGCTCAAGGAGGTCATGGAGGAGCTTGAGTCGGCGGATCCGGCTGGGTCCATGTCGAGGGATCGACCGCCTGCGAGCTGGGAGGTGAGCAACAGAATGATGGCTTGTTGGTGTGAAGGTTGCTTACTGACTTTTTGTGTGTGTCTAGAGCTGGGTGCTTCTTGAGAGCATTCGTCGAACTGTCCTGATGGGGTTCTCCTTTTTGTGCGTGACTTATATCCTCAAGTCCCTCGAGCGTAAGTCCATACTTCCCCTTGTCGCCTACTCCTTAGTTCTAACGCGGTAGCAGCGCCGGGCGAAGTGATGGAGTCTCCTTGTGCTTTCACAGCATCGCGATATCTGTGGGAAGCTGACTCGTCCGTGGCCTTTTTCCGCGCCTGGCAGACGAAGCCGCAATATTGCGTGTCCAACATGAGCTTTGGGGACGTGTGGAAGCATGCCCAGCCCGAGGATATCGACGACTTTACGAAGCTCATTATGACTGCGTAAGTGACGACTTTCCTGAGGCGATGTTGAGCAATGGTTTGGGTTCTAACGCGCTTGCAGACAAATGGGCCCTGAAGCTATAGATCACTTCATGCTTGGCAGCATGGGCGTAACTGTGTAGGGGAATGTTTGGTCAAGAGGGGACATGTTTCTTTATGTTTGGGCGGCATTGGGAGTATGGTATTTGTGTTGCCACGGGAGTTAGGGACCCGTCCCTTGGGTACTATATCTTACAACTGAATTCGAGGTAAGAAGATATATGTTTTTCGAAAGTCAAAGCTCACAGATGAACAGACTTCATAATCAGGGTCTCTTTAGCTATGTCAACGGTTACAAGACATGATGCAACGGTATTCAATGCAGGCGCAAGCTTTATCATTGCCTTTTGAGCATGTTAGCTTCAACCCGGCATATACGACAACGTGGAAAGAAAGAAGGAGGTTTATCAGCGACTGCCAAGCTACATCAATTCTCTGTGATGAACGATACTCATCTTTCCTCTACCTTGCACCCCCAAACGTTCCTTATCAGCCCAGCAGTATCATCAACTCGGAGTCCTTATTCTACATCCGTACCCTCGTTCGAAATGCCCCGCGGATCACCTGAGCTCGAAATAGACCCCGAATATTGGATGTCTAACAGACCTAAGTTGCATGCTTCATTTCCAGGCCCGTTGGGGCCCCGAATGCATCTTCAACACCGAGTGCCGTCTCCCGCGATGATGCCTCAATCTCAACCGCGGCTCCCCGAAGCCGTAGTGGCAGACCGGATCGCAGGCCGCCGGCTCTACTTTCGCAATCACCTCAAAACGAGCCGGTACATTCCCTTTGGACTCTGGACCTTTGTCCGAGCCGTCTGGATTTCGGGTACCCTGACCATTGTCCTGCACGTTCTGACGGTCCTCTGTCGGCTATTTGGAATGGACATGGCATGGATGGGCCGTTTTCAAGACATTGACCTCGCCGACACTGTCATCAAGCCTATCGTTTATGCTCGGGTAATGGGTGCGTTTTTGATAAAGATGCGGGAGCTCGATGCTCAGGTCAAGGAAAACGAAGAAATCATTGAGAGGGAGCAGGGAGATGTCTCTAATTCACGGATTGACGGGTGGGTAACCAACATCTGGTCTCTATTTTGGGAAGAGATGCGCCTGGGTTAGCTTTATGTGTTCTTGAGCGTTGTTCTTGGTTCTCCTGTTGGACTCTTTTTGGGCAAAGCGTTTTATTTGGCAACATGGATGATGTGCCATGTACTCTACGAACTAGGCGGGAACCGCCAGTCTTTTGCATTCATCAAGACCTAAACTCCTCCATAGCGCCAAAGGATACATTCGTCACTTGTTATAGTCTCACCGCTCAAGCACTTGTGTCGTCAGAGATCTTCCAGACCAGCCTCTCACCACTGACTTCCTTGCTCCTCAGCAGATCCAAAGCTCGTTGCGCTCTCTCGACGGCATTCGCACCCTCGACAACGCGATATCGGTTAGGGGATACAACGCCCTCTGCTAGCAGTGCAGGCACAATCTCTGGCTGCATCTTTTCCTTGAAGAGTTCATTCTAGCTTGGTGTTAGCTTGGTAACCACAAGGATGAGTTGTGTGAGGATGGCTTACATCAAGATAGGAGTGGGTGCGCACACCACGGACGTCAACGCCCTCAGCCCATTCTCCGACGAGAACCTTGGATACGTCCATTTCGTACTCGGGCTCCTCCTCCTCGGTAGCATCCTTGAGAATAACGGGAAGCATGGCGGCCACTGTGCTGCCGCGCTGGGCGATCTTGCTTAGAGGCCTAAGTGTGCCCTCCAGAGAGCCAATGCAGTCCACGATGTAGGGCAATCTTGGCTCTGGCCGGTTGCTCGTGTACTTGAGAATCTGGTCAACGACATGGTCCTTTCGGTAGTCAAAAGTCTCCTTGGCGCCGATGCTTCGGAGATAGTCGTGGTGCTTGCCGCTGGCGACGGCGAGGATGTTCCTGTAACCCCAGTGTTGGAAGACCTGCACGGCAAAGATGCCGACACTGCTGGAAGCGCCCCAGATGAGGATGGGCTCATCAGCCTGCTTGGGCGTGAATCCCTCGGGGATAGGCCATGGCAGTTCCAGCTTCAGGTCTGCAGTCGCCGTGTGGAAGACGGTGACGAGGTTGACAGGCACCGTGACGGCCTCCTCATATGACAACTTGTCCGGGATCTTTGAGGCGAGGTAGGCAGGAATGGTGATGTACTCCTGATGGTTGGACTCCTTGCTGCCGTGAAAGGCAAAAGCGGTGACCCCATCGCCGACCTTCAGGCCCTTGAGGTCTCCGCCGTCACCGAGAGCGACAACTTGACCGGCGGCGCCGCCGCTGCCCATTAGAGATGGGTACTCGGGGATGAGAAGACCGCCATCTGCGCGGTGGAGGTCGAGGGGCGTGGAGGAGGTCCAGAGCACACGGATGAGGATCTCGCCTGGAGCAGGAGGGTAGACGGGGACGGTGAGAGAGGTGAAGGGGGTGCGTTTCGCTGGGAGAGCGACGGCTTTTTGAGTTGATGGGATAGAGGAAGACATGATGAGATATCACGGTTGAGGGATCTGTATGTACGTCCGTTGACTATATTGATTGAATATCTATAAATCACACATGACGAGCACTTGCTGTAATATACTCAACGGCCATTGTCATGGTGTTGGTGGAGCTCGAGGTTTGTAAGCGCTAGACTCGGTGGAGGTTATTTCTAATCAAGCCATCAAAGTAAACTGGCCAAGGTGTAGAGTGATGTAGGATGAGTCATTCGTACGTGGCCGTGCAAGGGAGGCTTGTTTCCATGTGGGCTGATGTTGGACGTTGGCATGCTGGTTCAGGAAAAACAGTCCGCTCCTCACATACAATTGCCATGCGTGGTTGGGAAACTTGGCCAGAGGATGAACTGAGATAAGAGAGCTGCAGATCATACAAGATCAATTCAATTTATAATCAAATAAACCAGCTGCAAGTTCAAACGGTATCCAAACGCCGATCCAGCACGTCCATAGTCAACAACCCCATTCCGTCACACCGTCGCCGAGCCCATCAGGACCGTGCCGGGCGCCGGCCCGACGTCGACGTGGTTCTGCGTGCGCTTCCCCTCCTTTGCGTCCTGCCTCGCCGTCGGCGGCCGTCCCAGGTCGGCCACGACGTCGCGGACTCGCTGCCGCATGCCCCGGCGCTGCTTGACGGCCTCGGTCGTCGCTTCGGCCTTGTTCGCCGGGCCGCCCGTGGTGGAGAAGACGGTCGATCCCGAGAGGGTGGATGCCGCGTCGGAGCTCGTGGACGGACGGTGATCCATTGCTGGCGCTCCTTCTTTCTTTCTCTTGCGCGTGGCTTTTGGTTGTTGTTTTTTTCGCGGTAGATGCAAGATGTCGACTCTGTGAGAGGATATCGGATGGGGGTGTCCGCCTTTTTGTTTGTCTCTCTACCCAAGGTAAGGTAGGCATGCAACTTATCAGAGCCAAGGGGCTTTGGATGATCTTATTTAGTCGGGCTGCTACGCTAAATACCCCGCGCTGGCGCCCGCATCTAGACTTTCAGCCCTTCTTCGCATCACCCCTCATCTGCCCATATAGTTCCCAGACGCCTAAACTCCCAAAACCTAAGCTGTCAAAGTGTCCCAGTGACAGCTCCCATCCAACCTGAACCCGCCATCAAACAAGCCATTCGAGCAGGCGCTCCGAGATACAAGTACAAAGGCCGTTCGTTATGCGCGCTTCTAATACCTTAGTTTGCTGCACCTCCCTTGACGAATCGTTCCGAAACCTCGACGTGCTTGTTGCCGAGATCCACGATCTTGGCCGTGAGCTTGCCGGCGTTGTCCATCTCGACAATGTCATCGGCGCCTCCAATGCTTACGCCGTTGATCATGATGTTGGGTACGGTCCTTCGCCCTGTCGTTTCAAGCAGCTGATCTTGCAGTGCTGGGCCCTGAGGATGCTCGTCAAGTTCGACGACGTATGGCTCGGGTGTGATGGTGTATTTCTCCTTCAAAATACCCTTGGCTCGCTTTGAATAAGGGCAGTAGGTCTTGGAGAAGATGATGACTATAACATTGTTAGTGAGGGCGATGACGGTGTGCAATCAATATCAAGCTCACCAGGCGACTTCTTGAGGATAGAGTCAAGCTCGGCTCGAGCCTCGAGCTCCTCTTTGCTCCTGCTAGTGGGCTGCTTTTCTTTGGGAGCTTCAGCAGCAGGAGCAGCAGCAGCATCTCCGCTCCCGCTGCCGGGTTTCTCGAGACTGTTCTTATCCTTCTTCTGACCTTCTGCTGAGCTTCCAACGCCAACAATCTTACGCGGGGGGTCGGGGCGTAACCCTCCCTTCTCGTTGGCCTTGTCCTTGGCCTCCAGTTCGGCAGCCTTCAAACGGTCCTGCATCTGGGCCGCCAGCTTCTGGTCGTCCGCATCGACATCGCCGTCTGCATCCTTATCGGCGGGGATGTGCCCAGCCTTTTGTCCTGTCTGAGCGTCTACCACGGCCTCCCCTGGGGGTGCCTTGCCGTCCATTGCATGTTGGGTCTTCTTGATAAAGCCGTCGTTGCCGTAGGCCTCTGCATCGCGATGCGAGTTGAATCCAGAGGTGTAGAAGAGAATGAAGATGAATGTGCCCAAAGTTGCCAGTATCAGCAGGCGCACTCGTCGTGGAGAAGGCATTGCGGCGGGAGGATTATGGCGAGACCGGGGTGGATGCACTAGGGAGCTTTGGTCTGGACTCGGGGCGTCGCGCGAAGATCCGAGTGAGGTCCGCGAAGATGCAGCAGGTTTCAATTCGACCACTCGAATGGTGACGTTGCGCTATAGAGCGGATAACACAGCACGACAAGTGGGAGTCGGCTGGAGCATCAATGCTGGAGCAGAGTGAGATTAGGGAGAGGGAGAGGGAGAATACGAGGGCGACGAGACAGGCCAGAAAGGGAGACGTGATCATAGCTCCCCAGTACCGTGTCTAACCCGACGGGTTTGATTGGGGTCTCTAGCCAATCAAAACGCGTTGCTTCTCTGGACTGTACGAATAGCATCATGGACTGTGTAGGTAGGTAGTTGTTAGATACTACCTTCCATTACATGATCGACAACCAACAGAAAGTTCTACCTCAATGTGAAAAATACTTATGGTTATTGATAAATTAGTTTCAGTAAACAAGCTAGAAAACTGTCAAGACTTGGACTTGTCGTGTAAGTGAATTATCCCCAGCCTCATGTGCACGCCTCATCATTATCCCAACGTATGATCAATCCTCCGCGAGCCAGCTTCCAGCGCATCGACTCGCACGTTTTATGTTATTGAAGATTCCTGGCCTATCAAAGTCAGTAACTTGTAAAATTGTTTGTATTGGTCGGAACACCAACCCGAGGACTTCAACTTGTCAGCTTCTACTCCCCGATTTGAGCGTCAGTTCTCCCAGAGTTGTCAACGCCGGGGTCAATCGAGCTCTGCACCCGTGCGCTCTCACTCGGAGCCTGTGGAGCCTCGAACAGGATATGGGGAGCGCCATGAGGAGAATGCGCTCTTGCGTGGGGGTGGTGATGATGATGCATGTGTCGAGCGTGTAGTCCTCGGTGGTTGTGCATGGCGGGTGCGGCTTGAGGCCCAAGTGCCCAAAAGAAAAAGGCTAGGAAAAGAGAGAGTCTGTAGGAAAGCATTGTGTCTGTTGTCTCAAGGAAGGTCTAGACTGCAGTTGTCGTCGCCGCTTCTGTGCTTGTCGGCGACACCGAAGCTGAAAAGGGCTTGTCTTGTTTATATATCCATGGATGGCTTTTGGGCGCCAGCCGCTCCCTTTGCTGGATGAAGCCAAGCCCGACAGGTGACTCTTCTGCATCCAGCTCCTAGCCATCATCCCTTGCGTGCTACCCTCAGCCTATGCATATTGCCCATGAACCCCTCAGCAAAGGAATTTGAGAGGTCTTGGAGTGCCCTGAGACATCATGCTACTGGACCTGTTTTCGACGAGGCACTATTTCTGGCCAGATCCAGCCCCTTCAGCTTATGTGCCAGTAATCACGAGGGTCAGGTGCCTTGGTAACCTCGTGAAAGCCCGAGTTTTCCATGTGGTATCATGTCTAATCAAGCTATGTATATGTGACAATGTTTCAGCTCAGAGGTCATTCGGGGCTTGGCTGTTGAAGGCCTATCCAAAATCGGGTGGCCCTCGTTCTCGTTGAAAGGGGAGGCTGGTATTTATGAGACATTCTCACTAATCACTCACAGAAGTTTAAATCTCCTAGACCTCGATTCAAGAGGGATATGAATCAATATTTAAATCAGTACTTGAATCATTTTCTTTATACGATGAAAAGCTATTGACAATTCTCCCTCATCCAGGCTATCGACTTACAAGCCAGGTGGAAGAATCATGACTAAGCCGTTCAATGAGACATCCAGGCCAATCAAGAGTTGCCAAAACCTGTTTTACAGGTGGCACCTTTAATCGAAGTTGCCAAGTTGCAAGTCCCATTTATTTCTAGCGACTTCGATTCATGAAGAAAGAAGTGTCCTCTTAGGCCAATTGACTCATAATCATCAAGTTGTTAACTTGTAAAGATTTCTCAAAACTCTCATTATAAATTTCCGTTGCTTCTGCATCCAAAACGGCTGGCCGGTTTGTACAAACGCAATCTCGCCCTGATACCCTTCCACCATTTTTTACCTCCAACCTTCAGTCGATTCTCCCAAAGTACCCCTTCCAATATTCTACTTTAGCACCCTCGCCCTAGCTATCAGACCTCCCTCGACGCCTTCACTATCCAGGACATTGCCTCCTCGGACCTCGCAATACCAAGATGGCTCCCTCTAGGGCAAAGTCATTGCCACTTCTCACGGCCCTACTCTTTTGCCTCTTGGCTTGCATCTTCGCAGCTCCGGCATTCGCCTCATCCTCATCCTCATCCTCACAACCATCTCCCTCGGCAGATGTTGACCTCATCTGCCACACCGATAACCCCAAGGACTGTTACCCACGAGTCTTTCAACCAAC
The DNA here is from genome assembly GCA_021730345.1 of Fusarium cicatricum. Classification (NCBI taxonomy): domain Eukaryota; kingdom Fungi; phylum Ascomycota; class Sordariomycetes; order Hypocreales; family Nectriaceae; genus Fusarium; species Fusarium cicatricum. Next base: position 11,353 of record JAJODA010000053.1, on the reverse strand, counting down.
AGACGAGTTTCAGGTCGTTCATGATGACCAAGAAATCCCTAATGGACTTCATGTTCGCTTGAACGTCTGGAGTGGTCTGAAGGAGGCCAAGATCAACGTTCCCGATGAGACCGATCCTTCTCTTGAGGGTCTGCCCGTGGACCAGGCGGTTATTGTCGTGGATCCAGAGCAGTCAGAGGCTCCTCAAATACCTAAAGGTGCCCCGGCGTATGAAGCTGTCGGGAAAATCAAGGAGCCCGAAGGAGACTACGAGGCGAAACCCTTCTTTGAGGCCTTAAAGAAGTTGAAGAGTGGTGCAACCGACGGCAAAGGGTTCGACGACGCCCTCGAAGGGATGGAGGAACTCTCTCACGACATCTACTACGGCCTGAAGGTCACCGAAGACCCGGCCGTAGTGAAAGCGCTCTTCTGCCTCATGAACGATCAGAATACCCCCTCTACTGAAGGCGCTACTCCTCGAGACCAACAAGCAGCGGCTATTCTCGCTGGCGCATTACAGAACAACGCAGCTGCATTGAAAGAGGTCACCCAAGAGTGGCCAGCCCTGATGAACGCGCAATGCCCCAATACCGGCAAGTCCCTGAAAGAGGGCTTCTACTCGAGCATTGTACCATTCGAGAGCGCCTCTCCAGCCGACGCCAAGATCCTGGCCGCAAAGGCAAAAGCCAAGGTTGCTGCCATTACAGGCCTCGTCAAGAGCGACAGCATCCGAGGCGAGTTCCTCAAGGACGACGGTATGCGGAGGCTGCTAGAGCTGCTCATCCCAGAGGGCAAGGAATGGGCCACGGCGCAGCGCAAGGTCGGACAACTGGTGCTCGACACCTTCTTGGACGAAGACATGGGCGCCAAACTGGGAGAGTGGCCCCGTACTGCGCGATCCAGCGACACTGAATGCCGGGCGCCCGAGACGCAGACCGGTGAGGGCTGCTGGGACTATCATGTTGGGAGGATCATGAAGGCGAACAAGCGGGATAGTGGACATTGGAGCCGAGATCTGAGTAACCGGCTTCAAGCGTTGCGAAAGAGCGGCAAGGTTCCACCGCACATTGAGCTATAGAGTATTTAGATGATTGCTGTAATAAACCGAAATTGTTCATATCTGAAAAGTTTCTCCTGGTTGCTGAATATGCTGGCTTGGTCCATCCTTCTGGCTGGGTAGCTACCTAAAGTATTGAATTGGATTGCCCAGTGCGAAAATAATTAATTTCAGTCTTTAGTGAATCAGCGCCTTTCCTCCAACACCACGCTCACTTGACGCAGTGTTTTCTTTAGACTAAGGTATTCTCGACTCCCACTGTTTCCTTACAAGGAAACATAATGGAATCACCGGTGCCCTTTGTGATAAAGTCTGACCTCAAAGGTCGAGGTCTCTACGCCAGCAAACCCATCACCCCAGGCGACGTTATCCTCCCCTTCACGCCAACCATCCTCATCCCCTCGCTCTCCCACGTCAAGACCGTCTGCAGCTACTGCTTCAAGTCAGGTGATCCGCACAGCTGCTCGCGGTGCCACGCCGCCTCCTACTGCGATGCAGCCTGCCAGTCCGCGGCGTGGACCGCTATCCACTCCAAAGAGTGCAAGGTCCTGCGCAAAGTCGCTGCGCAGGGCCGTCCAGGCCTTCCAACGCCAGTCCGCGCGGTAGTCCAGGCGCTGCTGAAGCCCGAGATTGGTGCTGCGCTTGAGAATCTGGAGGGTAACGTCGCTGCGTGGAGGAGAAGCGAGAAATGGGCCGACATGGAGATGATGGCCATGGGGGCGAGTGCCTTTGCGGGCCTGGGAACGGCGCAAGAGAATGTACAAAAGGCATTGGCTATTCTTTGCAAGGTAAAACACATAATACACAACGGTTATGTTCAGGCCAGAAGCTAATGACCAAAACAGATCCAAACAAATGCATTTCACAGATATGATGCGGATCTTGGCCAAGTCGGCATCTTCCTAGAGCCAACGCTCGCCATGGCCAACCACTCGTGCATTCCGACTGCTTTTGTGCAGTTTGTCGGGAGGAAAGCCATCTTGCGGGCAGAAATGCCGATGCAGTTAAATGATGAGATTGAGATCTCGTATACCGGTTGGTTGGTTCCTTTCTTCTCTTGCTCAGGCAACATGGTTGACATGTTGTTCAGATTATACATATCCGTTATCTAAGCGAAAGGGGGCCATTGCTCCATACAACTTCAACTGCCAATGCCGTCGGTGTAGATACGACCTCAATGTCTATCAAGTATGCGCTTCATCCCCTGTCATCGATCGGAACATACACGGTATCGTCCCGGATCCTGCCAAGCTTCGCCGTCACTCAGCAGTCACAGATCACGGCACTGCGAAAAGCTGCGGCGAGGAGCTGGCCGAACTGGTAGATGCAAAAGAGGCGCCTAGCTCGCTGGAAGAACGCCGTCAAGTCCTACGATCGCGGTATCGGAAATGCAAAAAGCTGGTCGACGGAAATCTGTGGGCAGTGTCGCCACTACCGCAAGTTCTGACAGAGATATCGATTCTTTATGCGGAAGAGGGCAACTTTATGTACGCCCTGGCAACGGCCTGCTACATCGCTAAAGAATGCGACCCTTTTCGACATGTGGCGCCATTCCATCCCGTCCGCGTCAAGGGCCTCTTCCTCATTGCGAAACTGCTCGCCCATACAGCAGCAGACACGGCTTCCCTAGGCACAGCGGTCCAGACATCAGCATCGAAGGGAGACTTTGTTCAAAGAGCGCTGAAGGCACTGCAGGATATCGACCAGGTATCGCTGTGTCAGATGCTACTCATTATGATCCTGGACTCGGTCCCTAAGGCTTGTGTGGAAGAATGGGAGCTTTCCGTGTCGGCGAAGCAGATGCTGGAGGATATCAACCAACTTCCAGGCAGGGACCAGGAACTTTCCTATATCAACCTCTGGAAAGAAGATACCAGAGGCGATCAATCGAGGGCGTTCTATGAGTACGCTGTGTTGAAGCAAGTTGACACTCTTGCAGGCCTAGGATTGGAGATCCTGACCATGGACTTTGTTCGATAAATTTATGTATTGGAAAACTCAAGAAAGCTTCCATTCCAAGACCAACAACACCTATTGACGCTGTTCATTATATGACACATAATTATTGCGCTCTTTATCTTTAATACCGGTAGTCTTCGCGTTAAGATGGCATGTGAAGCGCGCAAAGTGTCTGTAGATGTCGACCAGAGCGTTGCTTGATTGGTCGATCTCTACAGCCCAGCAAACAAGGTATCCTATCGCAGGAGCCTCCCGTGTCCCCACCTTCCTTTGACGGAAAAACAGCAACAAGGTACGTACTATTTCGCAAATATCAATTGCACTTCAAGGCTTGCCAGTGCCATATAACATTTCCCATCGCAACTCTATCCCGGCCGAAATCTCTTCACGATTCCAAGCGGCGCACATTCGTCGCGCTCGCCTCAAGCCACAATGGGTAAGAAGATAAAAAGAAAAGCCGCTCGCATAATCAACAAAGCCCTTACCGCCCTTGCAGCCGAACCCAGCGAGCAGCCTCAAGATGCGACGCAGCAACCGGAGATGCACGACGAGAACGAGGCAGTGACCGCGGCCATCGGAGTCGCCGAGATAGAGACTACGACCCCGAGCGACGGCAGTCTTAAGCGCGCAATGCCCCACGATGCCGACGACGATGATGGAGGATGGCAGGTGGTCTCGCGAGCCAACAAGAAGCTCAAGAAGGTCCCCAAGCCAGGGAAGAAGAACTATCCCACGATAGCCTTCTCCCCTAATGCGCGGCTTCAATCCAAGATCAACATATCACAGCTGCGAGATCTGGTAACATACATCTTCGCCGATGGTCCAGGACCCCAGTGGATTGGCATTACCCATCGCCCAGCCTTTCGGAAGATCGTGGCCATCATGATCCCCGGGCTCGAGGAAGCCATGTTTCAGGAGGCAGTTGATTACTCAACGTATAATGACCGTGTCACCAAAGAGGAAAACGCAATTCTCACGTCTCCCGACGACTATTATCCCCGGCCACTCAAGAAGGAGCGTTTACCAGAGGTGCTACAACCCTTCGCCGACATGTTCGCCCATTTATGGCCTGTAAAGACACCAGGCGATGAACGGCACGGAAAGATGCATTCTCCCATGGCAGCCTTCTTGACAACGCCTGTGGCCAAGGATAAGACGGGCAAGAAGGGCGTCAAGCCAGCATCGGAGCCCCAGGGCTGGAAAAACGAGAGAACCCGCATCACGGAATTCCTCTGCACTGCTGACGAAATGAGTGATAACGGCTACTTGGTTCATCCTGCTCTCCTACCAGAAGGTGTCGCCCGAGATCAGTTTGTCGCCCCTGAGGGATGGGTTATCACAAAAGTGAACAAGCTCGAGGATGGGGAAACACCAGAGGACGACGTCCAGAAAGGAAGCATCACGGCGGGCCGAGAAGTCTTGGCCCTCGACTGTGAGATGTGCATGACGGGCGAGAATGAGTTTTCTCTGACGCGGATCAGCATCATCAACTGGACAGGCGACGTGGTACTCGATGAGCTTGTCAAGCCCGACAAGCCCATCATCGACTACGTTACTCAGTTTTCCGGTATCACAGAAGAGATGCTTGCACCTGTGACAACTACGCTACGCGACATCCAGAACAGACTCCTTGAGATCCTACATCCTCGCACAATTCTGGTCGGGCATTCTTTGGAGTCGGACACAAAAGCCCTCCAGATCTCCCACCCCTTCATCGTCGACACCTCCATCATCTATCCCCACCCCCGCGGACCTCCCCTGAAATCCTCACTCAAGTGGCTCGCGCAAAAATACCTATCCAAAGAGATTCAGAAGGGCGGTGCCAACGGCCACGACAGTGTTGAAGACGCCAAGACCTGCCTCGACCTCGTCAAGCAAAAGTGCGAGAAGGGCAAGACTTGGGGCACGTCTGATTCTCAGGGCGAGAACCTGTTCCGCAGACTAGCACGAGCAGGAACCGCGTACAAGGCTCAAGGCGGCTCTGTAGGCGGGATAGAGGTCGGCAAGACGAGCGCTGCGGTAGACTGGGGCGATCCGTCAAAGGGCGCCGGAGCAGGGGCAACACATCAGCTCGGCTGCAAAGACGACGAGGATGTGACCAATAACGTCATCCGCGCCGTCCAAGGAGACCCCGACGGTCTCGAGATCCGTGGCGGAGGCGTCGACTTTGTATGGGCAAGGATGCGCGAGCTCGAAGCCCTTCAAGGCTGGTGGAACCGCAACCGCGTCGACAACTCCAACAGCGACGGCGGCCCGCCCCCGGACACGACCGACGCGGACGCCAACGCCATCGCCGCGCCCAAGTCGCCGCTCGAGCAGGCCCTCGTGCGCCTCACGGAGCGCCTCGTCCGCATCCACGCCGCCCTCCCGGCCTGCACCGCCCTGATGCTGTACAGCGGCTCGGGCGACCCGCGCGACATGTCACGGCTGCAGAAGATGCAGTCACAGTGGCGCAAGGAGTACAACACCCCCGGCAAGAAGTGGAACGAGCTGAGCGTCAAGTGGACCGACGTCGAGGAGCAGGCACTCAAGGAGGCGGCGCGCAAGGCCCGGGCGGGCATCGGGTTTATCAGCGTGAAGTGAACGGCATAGAGCAGTTATATAGATGTGATGTTTTGGATCATGGAGTGCAGGGCATTGTATAGGAACTGCATGCGAGGCACGTGTATAGCCCCAGGGGCAAAGATCTGGCCGTGTAGCGCTCTGCGATGGCATTATATGCTGAAAAGTAGCAAAGCTTGTACGACACCAAAGACGTGTATAACCAGAGACGAGAATTCCAGACATGAAAGATTACAAGGCATTTCATTACTACTTGTTCATGGGAACCTGCCAAACGCAGACCCATCCGCCATCATGTGCTCTTACAGCATCAAAAGAGTAGACGCCACCCCATCCATCCATATTCTTTCCAAGCAGAAGCGTTGTGTGCTCTAGTCCGCCTCAACTTTCTCCTAAGAGCACCTCACTTCCATCCCACCACCCTCTTATCCCCACGGTCCAGCTTTTGTTTACGCCAACGCTAGTATGGAATGGACATTCTCGAAAAAATAAAAAATAAAACAAGGTTTCCTCCCAGGACACAAAAGAAAAAGAAATGAAAGAAGGAAATGAATCCGTTGCAACGCCTGCTTGTTTCGCTATACTTGGTAGCCCAAGATCGTGTGTGGTGGTCATCCCGGGGCATTCTCGCCAACAAGCGAGGCGAGGTGGTTGGCGCGTGTGTGCGCGTGTGTAAGGTGCATGTGCACCTTGTTCTATAGATCGTGTACATTACAGCCAGAATCCCCAATCAAGAAAGAAAAATTAAGATGTAGCCCAAAGGTGGGAGTTGTGTGGCAGGTTGGTTTGGTAGGAGAGTATGTTGAGATGAGATACTGGAGCAGGAGGGGTTATCTCAGGCGTGTTGTGCTATGATCAAGTGCGAGGCCGCGCGGGAGGCTCTTCGACCAGCTCGGCGGAGCTGCCGAGAAGATCAACGTCGCGGTGCAACGGGTCAACTCGGCTAACGCCGTGCTGTGACACCACTCCAAAGCTGGCAGGTCGCTCGTCACTTCCGCCCTGAAGATCAATATGCGAGAACTCGCCAGGGAACTCCATGGACGAGTTGGACGACAGTCGTTTCTGAGAGTTGCTCCGCTCAAACGGTAGTCGCGACGACGCTGAAAGGGTTGCCTGATGGCGGCCCGAGGTCTGGCTTGCCGAGTCGAAATCCCGCATCTGAGAGTCGAAGGAAAGAGTTGAACCGGGCATGTTGAGGTTGAGTGTGAGTGACGGTGCTCGGCTGTGGTCACTGTCAAAGTGACCGGACGCCCGCTTGGAGCTCTTGCGCGGAATCTCCGGGGCATCGTCATCTTCAGCCTCACGCAGCGAGATATGCGGCGGCTTCTTTGATAACGCTTTGGTTGGTTCTCTTGGAAACCCGTCGCTATCGTTACTAAAGGTGCGTCTCGGTCGCTCGAGCACGGGGCTCTCTGGCTCCGAGTCCTGAGGGTCGCCATTATCGTCCAGTAAATCACCTTGTTGGTGCATGGGAGAGCGTCTTGGCTGGGGCTCATCCTCATCGTCCGAGTCAATGGGCCCGTTTCGCAGCACGCCCATGGCTACCGGAATACCTTCAGGTGGAGATTCGCCACCATTCCTGGCCATCATCGCCGGTGGCATGCGTGAGCTTCTCACAACCTCGAATCCCTTGCCCTTTTCCTTTGTCTTTGCGCCAAAAATGTTTCGGAACCATCCTGAAGCAGTAGCCACAGGCCCTGTCGGATCAGCGGGCCCGGTTCCCAGCTTCCGGCCTGGGCCGTCCGAGTTCAAGGCCGGCCCCCGAACACCGTAGTAAAAGTCGACCTCGCGAGTGGCATAGTCCGGCCGATTAGGAGGAATGCTTAGTTGAGAGTATCCAGCGGGTGGTGGTGGAGCTGGCGTGGCACCTCGAGAAATTTCTGCGCCCATATCTGCAGGGTCGGCCAGAGCTCCGCCTGGACCGAGTCCTCTGGCTTCAGCGGTGATAGAGATGCTTGGCTTGTCGGAGTGGATCGATTCATTCATGGTCTCGCGGCGTCGTCGAGGGGGTCGATAATAAGGGTCAGCAGCATCAACAGACGCTGAAGGATGGTGACGGGCAGCGGACGGCGAGGCCAAAAAGGAAAAGGTGCTGGACTCTCCAGGCGTGTCTGGCATGTACGAGCTGGCACTGTCCATGTTCCGCGGCATAGCAGAGTAGACATCGATGCTATCGAGTGCGGAGCTGCTTCTATGCCTCGGGTTCATCATTCCGCCCAGACTTGCACCAGATTCGCTTCGAACTCTTCCGCTCGGCATCACATACCCTAACTTACCACCATCGTCGGCGTCCAACATGGCTGTCGTGGACAGCTGGCTTGCTCGAGATGGGCCGCTTGTACGATGTGTGACCCGTCGGGACAGTTGTCGAGCGCCAAAGATCTTAGACAGACCTCCTCTGGTCAAACCACGAGCATCATCTCCACCCGCACCAAGCATGCGCGCAACAACCTCGATAATAGTCTGCACAGCATTAAGGAAGAAGCCAAGGATGAGGGCCGCTCCGTGGATGGCCAAGATGACGTAGCCAATCCATCCCTTGTCACCCTCAGCGACACCAAGAGTAGGCACGAATGCGACCATCAGCAGCATAGAGACAAGTCTCAACGAACAGAACAGGGTGTGGTACGCGTTCATCGACGTCGTGCGCTGAAACGGGCGGAAAGCATGAATGGTGAGGATGTGCATAACTTCACAAATGGCCAGGATAACCACCTGCGCGATGCCGCTTGGTTGAACTGCACCTATGGCGATGCCTCGGAGGATGGTGAGAAAAACTGGAATGAGGGCATACGCAGCGGCCTCATCCGAATATGTGTTATACAGTGGGCCGTATAAGAGTACGGTCGGTAGATCGTCGTAGAGAACGGATTTTGGCCGCGTCTTGACAATGAGGTAGAAGAGATAAGACGCAAAGATGATGAGGACGACGATGGTAACAACGGCCAGGGCGATGGTATACGTGGGAGAACCACCAGCGACGACAAGCTGGAAGCACGATAGAGCGATGACGGGGAGTAAGAAATAGTTGAAGACGATACGAATGGCGTTGCCAATAGAAAAGGGAACATTCTTTGAGCGCAAATCTTCCTCGGGCGTGTTCTTGATCTTACGCAATAGCCACTGGGCCAGAAAGCCGGACTGGACCAAAACGGTCGCGGCTGCGATGCAGACACATAGCCAAACCATCATACCAGCCCAGATATCCTTGGTTTCCGCCATGCCGACCAGTTGGCCGAGCTCCTGCAGTCCGTGAGTACCGTTGGTGACGTACATACCATCAACGACGCTCTGCCACGATGGGGCATTGGCGACAAAGCTCTCGTTGAACATGAGCGTCGACCAGGCCATCTGGCTAACGATGGGTTGGTAGAAGCCCGGATAATCGAGGGTGAGGCCGCCAGTCAGTGCGATGAACTGAATGTACTGAAGGCAGTCGCCAAAGCCTGGCGTGACCAACCTGAGCAGGTCTGCATCTCGGCCGTAATTCGAGGTCCAGTGAAAGATGTCGGATGAGCCCCACGGGCTGAAGATTGCTGCAAAGATGACTGCAAATCCGGTGAAAAGAAGAACGATCATAGGCAAGAACTTGAGAAGCCATGCGAGGTTTCCAAGGTCTGGAGTCACTGTCACGGTGGCGCATCCAAGCTGAGTGCCAGCTTTATCACCGTCAAGGATAAGCATGGTGGGTGTGAGTGAAGCAAAGCCAAAGGAGGCCCTCATATCGTTTGACATGCTCATGGATGGCAGCTTATATGGGGCATCGCTATAAACACGGGCATCAGTCAACGGTTCATACTGAGCCATCAATTACTTATTCATCCAGACAGGTACAAACTCGTCCAGATGCACAAGAGGAGACAGGGGACACATACTCAAAGTCGACATGTTCGAATACCGGTGGAAGCGGGCAAGTTCCGTTGGTTAATCCATCTTCGCAAAAGTTTTTCGGCTCGCCCTTGTAGGGCCAATATGTAAGCCACCCGGCCTTGGGGATGAATGTGATGGCAACGTTGTTTGATTCCTTAAAAGGAACGTCGACGATTTTGCCGCCTGTCTTGGTTTTGTCCTTCCAGTATGAATCATTAGCTGGGGGCAGCTCTTTCAAGGTCCGGGAACCTGTGACGTTCCCCCACACGGTGAGGCGGAGGTTGTGGCTGTCATTCTCGGTGTCAAACACGGCATCAGCGAATAGAGGTACCCATTGCAGTTTAGGAGGGTCATGTAAACGGTAGGAAGCGTCGAGACAATTCGAAAGAGGAACCCTCACTGCGTGGACGGGGGAGATGGCGCAGGAGGCAAGGAGAAGGGCGAGCATTAGGTTGGTGGAGAGTCGTGGTATCCTGCCAAGTCGAGGGGGCCATGACCTTTGTCGAGGGGCGAGCCGTGTCATGATGGAAGAGGAACAAGGCTGATGAAAGGAGAGGTTGGAAGGGCCAGAAGAGAATTCGGTAGCGAGTGTGGAGGGCGCAAAGCCAGAAAATGGACGTTTCGATGACCGTGCCGCATGTCGCCTCGTTAGCACGTCCTGACAGAGGCCGCGATCGTGGTCGCGAGGGCGTGAATCCAGCGAGCAGTCGGTTCGGCGTTGACCAGCCAGACCGGACCGCATAGCTCTCGAGTTTGTCCAGATGCGTGAGATGGGAGAGATTGGGCTGCCGAGATGAAGGATGAGCCCGGGCAAGGGGTCTTGAGCTGGAGCACGAGCAGGGCGAATCCGGCGGGTCGTGGGTGGCTCAGACGACGACGGTCATCTTGGTGTCGAGAATGGTATTTCCCGGCGGGAGAGCGATCGAGGGAGAGAAAGGCAAGCGAACGACGTAATTCTCGATGCGAGGGTTTAGATGACGGCGGCGGTGGTGGAAGAGGTTTCGAAACTATAGTAGGTAGAAGAGAATACGGAAAGGCAAGCGAGTGAGAGGGAAGGAGGGAGACAAGGGAAAAAAAGTCGAGATACCAACTTGGGCCAACGGCAGCAAAGTGCGTGTGCAGCGCGGGTGTGTGCGTTTTTGGGTGTGTCAGTTCTGCGAGCGTGCCTTGATCCTTCAGACGGTGATGGGGGATGAATTGATGGATCTTTCTTGGGCGCTGGGGCGAGACAAAACCTACAAGTACCGGGTACTTGAGGAGCGCTGAGGAATTTCTAGGTCAGCACAGGGATCCCGGGCCTGCTAGAGAGCTCCGCTAGGGCTCTTTGATGAGGGCGCTCGGTGCTAGTCCGCGCTATGATTAAGCCCCAGGCTGCCCTGTAAAACCCGACGGCAGCGAGACGCGGTGCCCGTCAGCATCAGCAAGATTTGTGCCCGAGGAACGGCTCGTACTCCCCCTTCACCCCTTGTGATCTGCGGGTTAGGTGAGCTGTTGCTGCCGGCATTACGAGCCTTCTATTCGGGATTTTACTGCACTTTTTTCCTTTTCCTGACTGTTCTTTGGATATCATTGCTGGGACGAACCTATGCGCGTCTTGCTGGTGGGATTTTGTGGAATGAGTGCTTCCTGGGGGCGTTCCATTGTGGCTGGGTCGCCGCTAATGTGGACTATCTTTATCTCAGGTTGGGCACCTCGGTCGATTGGATTCACAATGACGGCCTCGATAACACAATGTCTTCCAGTTCTTGATGTGATCATTCAAGAATTATTTTACTTGTCTTGCTAATAACTATTATACCTACTCAAAAAGGAGTAAGCCATCTAAATTCACCTGCAGTTCCAGTTACAGCCCGCCCCGAGTCTCCTGCATACGCCGAAACTTTGAATTCCCGGGCCGTCAGTCCAAACGTGCCTGAGCCAAGTACC
>JAJODA010000049.1:0-11297 GCA_021730345.1 Fusarium cicatricum | reverse complement strand
AACGAGGCTCTGATCAGAGCCGGCGAATGGTACCGGGAAATTTCTTGCAAGCACAAACCCGAAGGTAGTATTATCTTGTAAATAATCAGATCTTTAGGTTCAGATTATGAACAAAGAGCGCAAGAATATGATGTGAGATCGAGGAAGAAGAAGGCAGACAGCCCGCGACGGTAGGCGTAAGCCGAACGAAATAAACAATCAGTTCGATCGAGAAAACTCAAACTGCCTGCAGTGATAGGTTGCTTCAGATGATGTACTGCCGTAAGTCTTGAGTGATAAACTCGATCACTCAGTTTCCTTGGGCATGTTATGAAAGCAACCGAGAGTTCAGTAAGGGCTCGCCCAGTTCTGCTTTCATGAGCACATGATGGCGAGAAGGGTGGATAATCGCCAAACAGAGTGAGCAGAAACCAATGTAAAGAGTTATTGAACGGCACCGAGCGGCAAGCGGAGAGACAGATCTGCTGTTAACGGATGCTTGTACGTAGTAAAGAAGGTAACCGGGAACGAAATCCCCGGGCCGAGTGGGAGGTTCTCAGGCCGACTTATTAGTTATCATCCGCAGACGGATAGGAGCCGCTGACCCAACGATTCTGCCAGCCTCGGATGCCCAACTCCACAGTGAAAACCAATAGAACTGAATTTGAAGTCGGTCTGTCCCTGCCGAAGGGGTGAGCATACCGGTCCATCCGCTGAAGCCCTACATACTACGTAGTTGGACCGCGGGGTGCCGGGAAGCAGGGGAGTCTGACCCTGGAGTACGGATTTGGGATGTCCTTGGGGATATGTCTACCAAGCGGGTATCAGGTCCCGCACTTGGAGTGGGCATGCTAAGTACTAGTCAGAGCTCGGTTGGCTTCTTCAAGATACCTCCAAGGCTCAGCATTGGCCCCTCTCCAATGCCTGGGATACACATGAGAGATATGGGAAGTGCCGTAGCTGGCTGGACACCAGGCTTTGGCTCGACAAGAAGACCGGTTCAATCAGATAGCCTCGAGACGGTTCCTTCTGCAGCACCTGTAAGTAACGCAGTGCCTGGCTCATGAGACATATGTTGTTCAAAGCCAGTCGCGCCATCGGGAGGCCAGCCGCATAGTCTAAGAGCCACGCCATCGGCGTGAGTAGAATTTAGCTAGGCGCGTGGGCGCGGCCTCTTCGCCGTGCCCGTTAGAACAAGGGCCGCTACGTAATAATGGGGTAAACCCGTCCTAGTGAGCCTCTGCGGTATTTGGGGATAATTTGAGGCTCGTCAAGTCTGTGATATCCGAAGTCACCGCTGGCGGTTTTCCCCAGGTGGGGGTCAGGGCTCTCTAGTTGCGATGCGCCAGTGGACCGTGAGATCTGTACTCGACCTTCCGTAAGAGTCAAGGTGGGACAACTAGGGGCAGACAAGACGTGCATTAGTGAAGATTTCGATATTTGATCGATTTGACGGTTATGTCTAAATGAAAACTGTGTATCGGGAGCCGCGAGTATTGGTACTAAAGGTAGAGCAGGGTGCGGCTTGTTGAGATAATAGAGCCCTATTCAGGGGACCAACCGAGTGACAGGGAACTAGGAGAGGCGCAGGTTTGTGAGATGCATCAGTGACGTTTTACCTGATGTCTGGCCAGGTCGACTGCCCAAACCCTCGGTGTTTGAATTCTCGTAGAGCCAAACCGTGGCATCAACTCTTGATAAACACCAAAACGCATGGTGATGCAGAGGGGTGTGTCAGGCAATCGCTCATGCTGTGTCGGATAGTGTGCCGAGCCAACAGCGCTGTAATTGGCAGCTGGAGTGAGAGCGGCGGTTGAACCAGCCGGCAACCAACCAAGATAGTGGGAAGTATGGGTCCTCCTTCCGGGGAACTGGTAAGTTCAAGGTTCGGCTGATGATTGTGAATTTGTGATGGACGAGTTGAAGTCGTCGTGGTGTACGTAGCACACAAGGTAATTACCTACAGTAGCTCTTCCATTTTTTGCGTGCCCCATTTCTGACTGATCCAGACTCGTCGGCGAACGAAAGGGAAGGTTAAAGGAGAGCGTCGCTTTCCGTACCTTGCATTTGCTAAGGGTCTCACGTGCAGTTACTCCCAGTACGTACCTTAAGTAGATGTCCAAGTTTGAGGTGGTTTCAGCTTTTAGCACCTAGGTTTGATTCTACTCTCTCATGTTATCACATTTATTAACTACCAACGTAGCAGGTCTTGTTACTAAAAGGTCTCACCATTCCTTACATTATTCTTTGTTATTTGTCCACAGCCGCGACAATCAAACGCTACCTTAGGTTCCGTTGCCAGACACGTGGACCCCACCATCAGCGGCGGGGTAGATCCCTGTACTTCACCACTCTCCAGCAGTCTACAATAACAAGACAGTATCCGTACTTGGGATGCCAAGCTGAGCAAGCCATGCCAGGAAGAGACAGCTCTTTAAGCTTAACTGCTTCGCCCGGTTGCACACGCAATCCCATCTTCACAAAACCGTCACATGTCGACAATTCCTGGTTCTTGCCACAGATACCAAAGACCAAAGAGAATAAGTAGTCTCGACTCTACGGGTTGCCTACGTCGTAGGCTTTCGAAAAAATGGTGGCAGAACAAGGAACCCAACACCATTCGTTCCAATGCTGTAGTGGTGGCACATTCAAGGATCTGCACCCACCAATGAATGACGTCGCCTCCCTCTGAGAGGCCTCACACCAGAGCTCAGCACATGCTTAAGCGCCCAACAGACGCCCTCTTCTTAGGTTGGCCGTCCATGATGGGATAGAGAATCTTTGCGACCAACGTCCCCTTGCAACGACTCCTTCTAAACCGCTCAACTTCACCGCCTAACAGCAGCCGCCGCATCTCAGTCTATTCTTTGAGGGCGTTTATCCTACCCATCATTGCATTAGGTTGCCGCTCATCGCGCTTGTTCTGGGACCTTGTCAGGCCTGAGCGCCGTCATAAAACAACCCCTCCATCTCTCAGACGACGAGAGTTCCAAGCTTTCGGGTCCTTCTCCTTTTTACTTCTTCTACTCTTTGGCCTGAACGTGTCTTTCTCTCTTCCTCGAACTACCGGAGACCGTTGGCATTTATTTATTATAACCGCGACAAATTTCAGCAGATATGGCTTCTAACGTGAGTTAACAACCGACCGCCTCAAGCGCATCATGGAATCTGCCCATGACGTCTGCAATCTGCCTTTTCTGCCGCCGCCCTCCATGCTAACACATATTCTTCCAGGATCCGAAGCTTCTCTATGCAGTAGAAGGCATCCACGCCTATCACCTATCTAATGGCAAGGAGAAGGCTCTCACTCGTTCAGGGCCGCAGACCCTGTCGCTGCTCATGGTCCCAACCTCATCGGGCTTCGCTGAGCCTGGGGTTGATTCTGACGGCGAGCAAGACTTCTACCTTCATCTACACCTCCCTCCCGAGCTCGACCTCCCTCTGCCTGCGACGACCCAGATCTACCACCAACCACCCACAAGCTATTTGATCCCCCGCTGGGACCTTGGACCCGATAGCGGCGCCTTCACCCGGATTGAATTCCCGTCCCCGGGTAGCAGAAAGGGTGTTCAGGAGGACGTTGATACCTTTGAGACTATCCTCGCCCAATGCACCGCTTTCCTCGAGCGAGCTTCTGCGCCCCAGCCGAGAGACTCCAAGGCAGCCATTGCTAAGGAACGCGAGGCTGCTGGCGAACAACTGCCCGCCTACAACCCGGCCGAGTACAGTCCAGGAGAGGGATATGTTCAGGGCAGTCATAGCTCACACAATGGTGGCCGAATCGTTCTTGTCGATGAGGAAGATGGTAGTGTCATCGGTGAGCTCACCGACACTTACCAGGTTATGGAAGACAGCGCCGTCCGCCCTGGCTCCAAAGGTATGTCCAATGTTGTCAGCCTAGCTTGTGCTTGAACAGCCACTAATGCGTCTCCAGAGCCCGTTGAAATCGCTTTTCCTGAGGATGGCGGACAGAACATCTCAGTACAGCCTATCTCGCAGGCATACATGGACCCGGAGATGCACCCTGCTTACAAAAAGTCCACGATGGTCTCGGGCGCCAGCAAGGCATCCCGTCTCATCGTCACGACGTCCGATGTCGTCTCGAGAACGCTCCAGACCCAAGCTACCAGCTTTACTAAAAACACGAAGCCGAATGCCAAGCCCGTCACATTCGCGCCTACTACCCATGCCCACATTCGCCGCATCAACACCTTTTCCACCAAGGCTGCCACATTTTCGGCCTCTACCGTAGGCACACTTGGAAATCTGGCGCAGAACCTCGGCGCTACTGTCACCCGGCGCAAGGATGGGCGGGCTCGAGGCTACGACAAAGACGGCAACCCAATCGACACATATAAGCCCGGTATGCTCAACAAGAGCTTGATGGCTTTCAACACTGTTGTTGATGGTATGGAGCAAGCCGGTCGCAACTTGCTCACAGGTACGTCATCCAGTGTGACTACTGTGGTTGGACATCGATGGGGCGCAGAGGCTGGCGAGGTATCACGGAACCTGGGAGGTGGTTTCAAGAACGTCGGACTTGTTTACATCGACGTGACGGGCGTATCACGTCGCGCCGTCCTCAAGAGCGTGGCTAAGGGCATGGTGGTTGGTAAGGTAAAGGGCGGCGGTGAGATCATCGTGGGAGGGACTGACAGCAACGCTGGCGTTGGAGTAAGACAGGGGAATGGTAAAGATGGGCAGAGCGCATATGGCGACACGGGGAGCATTGCCAGCGGCTATGATCCCAACGGAAAGAAGCCAGCCAAGGGGCCTTATTGAGGGACCGCGACATAACGCTTACGATACTGTTTTTTTCCTTTTTTGGGGTGCAAAGGGGAGTCCAAGTTTGGAGACACGGGGTTTGATGAGACGATCCGCCTTAATACATTGGATGCTAGCCCACCTTAAGGATTAATGTATATGCACTCCGTTCCTACAGAGAGGCAGAAGTATGAGTGAATTGAAATGTTCTTGGAGATCGCAAGATACATTGATGCCAATTTTTGAGAGCCTCAAATCTTTATGAAATTTCGTGAATTAGGCACCTACTGTAAGTACTTGGAAGCTTTGAAGCTTTTCATGATGATCAAACTGACGTCACGTGTGATCGCGGGGCAATTCCGCCGGGCACGTCGCGCTTCCCATCACTTTGGAGCTTCCCAGAGATTATCGTAGTCGGGCGCCTTATGACCTAGGGCTAGATGATGAGAGCCAGATCTTAGGCTTGCCAATATCCGAGACGTCTTTTTAACCCTTTACCTTGTTGCCTCTCCTTTACCAGATGTGATAGTGCCATAGCACGTTGAAACAACAAACTGCGCCCTCGACGGGCTACGCGGCTCCAACCCCGCGCTCCAAGGACAAACTACCCGATACATGTGCCGTTTTGAGCTATTCGGAGTAATCATTCTTATTCTGCGTGATCTTGGCGATCAGATCAAATCTAGAAAGGCCCGGGGTCGGTACGTAAAACATGTGCTGCTAAAACCGCGATGCCAACACCGCTAATCGCATGCTTCAAGATCAACAACCTCTCACAAGCCATGCTCCACGAAATCCTACTCTCCCTCTCGGGGCATCCATCCCCTCTCCTGCGAACCGACGCTTCCCGACCGCACGATGTCTCAGGCGTGTCTCCCGCCGAACGCCAGCTGCTTGCCTCGGCCGCCCATCTCAGCGACATCCACATCAAGCTCATCAGCTACACAGTCCAGATCGCCAACTCGCACCCTTCTACCATCTGCCGTGCCGTAGCAACAGCCATAGATTCGATCCATCTATCTGCATTTCAGCGCAAGGTCCTCGAGGTCGAGGCGAGCATTCTTCAAGATGACCCCGACCTCGTAGGGGCGTACAACATTGTGCCCTTGACGGCTGTGATGGGGGAGTTCAAGGACTGGACTAGGAGGATGGAATGGCTGTGGGAGATGGTGCAGTTTATGCTGGCCAAGGACAAGAGGGGCGATGTATGTCACGGTGCGCAGCTGATGGATCGGCTGCGACTGGAGCTGCAAAGCGGCTATCGAGATGTGCAAGAGACCGCCATGAGTCTTGTCGCTGTGGCCGAGACCGCTTGGTTGAAACAAGTCTCTGCTTGGATATTATACGGTCGGCTCCCGAGCTTCGGGAGCGATGACTTCTTCGTCCAGAAACTAGAAGAGTCTGATGAGGTTAGTACTGGGCTGAACCCCTTTCGTGATAAATTGTTAACTGGACTAGGAGTATAAATCGCGGCCTAGCTTACTACCCGCCTTTGTGACGCCAGCTACAGCTTCATCCATGCTCTTCATCGGCAAGTCACTAAATCACATCAGAGTCAGGAGCAGCGTCGACTCTGGCCTACGTGGTCTTGACCACCTATCATCCAAGCTACAAGAGCTATCAAGTCTATCATTTCCGTTGAAGAGTACCAGCTTCTCGAGAGCAATCACTGCGGTCCGGCTATCGCTCTCCGAGAATACTCTACAAAAACTACTTCCTCTGGCCAAGGTGACAGAGATGCTGCATCTGCTGAGACACTTTTTCCTCCTGGGTCGGGGCGAATTCGCCATGCAACTGACCCACGAGGCCGATGAGAAGATACGCAGTCGATGGAGGAGAGCAGACAACCTGGCCTACGAAAAGGGCGACGGACTCAAGAATGTGACGGTCAAGGAGGGCGAGGTGGCAGCAGTTCTCGCCAGGACCTGGGCCGTTTTGGCATCGATGCAGGGCCAACATGCCGAAGAAGACGAGCAACTGGAGCTGGCTCGAGATCTTTTACGGCTCAACCTCACAAAGGCAACAACGACTGCGTCTCTGGGCGTTGGATCTGGTCTAAGTCGCGACGCTTCAAATCTCCTATCCGAATCGCCATTCCGCAATCTTCTCTTTTCCGTCCCCTCCCTACTGTCCATTCAAATCCCTCAGCCTCTGGACATGGTCCTATCACCTTCGGATACCCAGATCTACTCGTGTATCAACGCTTACCTGCTCTCCATGCGCAGAGCGCACCTCCGGCTTACCGATTTATGGAAAATTACATCCCTCAGGCGCCATCACCCGTCTCCTCGAGGCGACAAGGAGCAATTCGTCCTATTACGCAAGCGGTGGACGGCCCGGTCTTCTTCGATGCGTAGCTCCTGGACGACTGCGAGCGCCGCCATCTTTTTCCTCGCTGAAACAGAAGCCTACCTCCAGACAGAGATTGTGGCCGGGCTGTGGGAAGGTTTCCACGAGTGGCTGACCGCCAATGAGCCCAAACCTGGCACGCCAGCTGAAGAAGGGGATGTGGATGGAGACGACGACGACGACGACGACGACGATCTATGGCTGCGCCATGACAGCGTCAAGCCAGCTGTTCAACAAGATACTACCAACACACCAGAGTCCTCTCCTCCTCACGATCCCCAAACCCTCTCCACAGCCCATCGTCTCTATCTCCGCACCCTCATCCATCGCCTACTCCTCACCCAGCCCACCTTCACCCAGCCGCTATATAACCTCCTCATTCACATCGACCACCTCGTCGCCCACCTGCATCGCCTGCACGCCATCTACACGTCGCTCGACCTGGAGACGGATGCCGGCGTCGTCGACGCTTTTGTAGACCTCGAGGCCGAGGAGCGCGACGTCAACCGCCGCCTCCGGGAAATCGAGTCCCGCGTCCGCTCCGGCATCGAGGACGTCGTCGCCGCACTGCGCGCCCTCGAGTCCGACCCGGCCTTTGCCGCCGAGTGGGAGGGCGACGCCGGTGCCCCCGTCACAGCAGCCGAGCACCTTGACGACGACGAAGAAGAAGAAGAAGATCATCATGCCAGAGCCCGAGACGCCGACGACGCCGAGGAGCGTGGCGGGTATGCGCCCGCTCGGGTTGGCGGCATCAATCGCCTCCTCATGAAGCTCGACTTTGGTACATGGTTCGGCAGAACGGACGATGAGCAGCAGCAGCAGCGCTTCTGACACACGGAGCAGAGTCCAGCTGACTTACAAGGACATCGTCAATGAAGTTCGGCATAACCAAGGCACTGCTGCAGAAACGAGGGGGAAAAAGGACGGACTTTGTTCCCCGTGTTAAAATGCCGTGCATGAGTGGCGTCACAGATGGCACGATTCTTCAACTCCGGGGTGCATCTGGGTGGGTGAGGGTTTTTAACAGCAAGGAAGATGGATGGGATGAACCAAGCATTGCACCACCAAACTCGTCACTAGATATGCAAATAGGCAAAAGAATTGGGCCAATATCAACAAATAGTTGTTCAATTTCGCCGTTTCGTATCAGGTCATGATGGCATCTCGTCCAAGTATGATGCATGTACCTAAGCCCTCATCATGCGTGGAGTTTTGCATATACTCCAATCCTACCCAATACTTTCGTCGAGCCATACTCTATTCATATCCAGGGTGTATAAGAAACCAGTTCCGGGTAAAAAGACGCCAAGTAATACCAATGGAAGCCAGATCCATTTCCCGGGGTTTCCCGTTCCCTGTGGCCCGTATCCAAAAACTCTCAAACACCTTCGCATGCCATGATAATGTGGGATTTGTTCCGTAACCCCGTAAATGCCCAAACAATTGCCTCCAGAACCCACCACCAAAACCAGTGGTGCAAAGATAAGAGACAATACCAATAACGAATTGCCGCAAAAACATGTGTAATCCCGTTCGTATACGAACAGAGGAGATAAATATTAAGACAGGAGAAGAGAAGACTGGTATCGTAAACTCGAGACAAGGAGTCAATGGGATAAACCCTTTTCTTTTTTCCCCTTCTTTTTGTCCCAAGTAGAAATGACGAGAAAATTCCGTGGTAATTCTGTTTCGAAAAGAAATATCTTGTTACCAGAGTCGACAGGAAAGGTCGTTCAGTATGCAGCTACAGGCTTGCGGCCAAACCGCATGGAGCCTTTGCTTGAGGAGTGCTCCTCAGAATGACGACGTTGGAAGAAGCTCGTCATAAAGGAGCGGGGGTTTGACTGATTAAAGTCGCCGGTGCGGTTGCGGATGGCACGATGTGAGGGCTTCTTAGCCTGCCAGCGTTCCTTGATGCAGTCGTCGACAAGGGAGATAAGGCCGGTGGAGATTATGACACTAAACATACCAGTCAGCTATAGTTATTTATAGTGGTGCTCAAAGTTACTTACTCGGCGACATCGGTGATGGCGTCAATAATGCTGCTGTCGCTGATCCATATGTAGCAGGGCGTGACCCAAGCACCAGCCATCTCATCGTCGAGGATCTGGTTGGGGCTGCGCATCTCAGGGACGATGTGTGCAACAGGGACGCCATGGCCATCGCGGACAAGATGGAATGAAACCACATCCAAATTCTTGTCAATGACACGCTTCCAGGCATATTTGTGTCCCCACCACTCAAATTCGTAACGCTTGTTCGTCCGTCCACCCCGTCGAGCGATGTCCACGCGAGCGTAGTTGCTAAACTCAAGCTTGATTCGGTTGGTTGGCACCATTCTTGGCTTCGGCTTGGCGGCTTGCTGTTGGGTATGCTCTGAGGCTGTGGAGTGATGTGAACCAGACCATACAGAGGCATTATCAGAAGTAGTCGAGGAACTAGTAGCGTTTCCGTGCTTGAAAAAGGATGAGGTAGCAGAGGTGGTCTTGTGGAAGGGCGTGGTCATGGTACGCATAGCGGAGCTCATGGACCTTGACAGGGCTGGGCGAGCAGCAGCAACGCTACTGGTGGGAGCTGGAGCATAGTGACGCTTGGAGTTGCAGACCTCGCGGCCAGAATCACGACAATAGCGGCGCAGAGAAAACTCCCGGCGGGCGAGATCGTGCATGCGGAGGTGGAACAGCTGAACAGCGAGAGATCGGCGACCATGGCCAAAGGGGACGACGGTGTCGACACGGAGGTTCATGTTACCGTCCGAGGTGCAATCATCGTGGCGGACAGCGAGCCGATCGAGAGAAGGGAACAATCGCGAAAAGTCCTGGGCCGTCGATGGCCGACAGGGACGTTCGTTGGAAGTGCCGCGATAAGGGGGTAGAACGGGAGGAATATGTAGAGACTCTGGGTCAGACAGAATGTAGTCCTTGTCTGCGTCCTCCTCCTCTTCGTCGTCCTCGTCTTCGTCATCGTCACCACTTTCCTCATCCTCCTCCTCATCCTCATCCTCGGTTTTGTTTTCATCACCACCGACTGGAAGATCGCGGCTCAGTGGTGCCATTTCGGAAAGAACAGAGTCGTATGTGGCGATGGAAGACGATGTAGCGTCGAACATTAGCTCGGCAGCTGCGGGGATAGCCATGGTAGTTGTAGGCTTCTGGTTTTGAGGCGAATCGAGAGCCTTGTTGTGGGAGCCAGAAGCTGAGTGGAAGGATGTGGGAGCAGTCGATTGGGAAGCTTGTGAAAAGTACGAGTCGCGAAGGGAGTCGGACTCGGTGGGAGATGTTGTGATGACAACGTTTCGTTGCCGTCGCGTTGACGAGTCGGGCGTCATTGCCATTTAATGTTTAGTTGTGCAGGGTGAGATGCTTTGCTTGTCAAGTTCGTGGACGATGACGCTCGGTATAAGTGAGGTTTAGGTTTGGCGTTGCGGAAGAAGAGCCGATGATGGAGTGCGCTCTCGATGTGGTGGCGGAGTAATATGATGATGTTGTACGGATATAGGAGTAATGATAAAGCCAGACTGGGTCGGATCAGATCAAAATGGCAAACACGAAACAGCCGGGGTCGAGATATGGGAGCGATCAAAAGATATATATCTTTAACTGTCGGCCGCAGAGGGACGTTGGCGAGTAGTGGGGAGGGGGCTTATACTTGGTACCGCTGCCTGACCTTATACGCAACCAGTGGAGCTCGGGGAGGCCAGGGGTAGGAGACATGGACTCGAGGCCACATCAGGAACCTTGGCCGGTCGGTACATTAGCTTTCTGGCGGGACGGACCACCTGTCAACTGGCGCCACGGCGGGGAGCAGACACCATCACTGAATCGCCTTCAACTCCCAGTAGCCCCAGTGGCCCCAGTAGCCACCCCGCCCCGAGTGCCTCTCCAGCGCAGCAAGCAGTGAAGCGTGAAGCCAGCGGTTTGTTGTACAACAGCCCTGAGATCTCTGTGCCCTGTCGTTGGCTGGATAATAAGCTATGGCTACAGTCAGCCATCACAAGTCTTCGTACACCCCCACTTTCACCGCTATCAGTAGATTTATCTCGTATAACTTTAATCGGTAATTATATAAGGGAAAAGAGGTTAATTAATAAGATAAATATACTATTAGAAAGCCCTAATCGCGGCGATTAATATTTTATATACTAACCGCGTATATAGATTATAGCTTTAACCTAATGCTTAAAGGAGTTAATTAGCCTTATAATA